>JAAIXI010000222.1:10379780-10639007 GCA_013403645.1 Heliconius nattereri
AATAATAATAATAATAATAAATCTTTATTTCGGACATCCATAATCCATATAAAATTTTGTTAGTATACATTTGCTTAATCTACGTTAGTAATTGATATTATTTATTATTTATAGCTTTGTTTGTATTAACATGAATATTATTCCAGTGCCTCCATAGCGGGCCTTCCATTTTACATGCCAATGTGCCGAGGAGAGTGTTAGTGCTGCTCGTGATTCTACCTATTACAGAAGCGACCCGCTTCCGAATGATTGCGTAAAAATCATCAACACCTGCCTCTGCAAACATCGTTGACGCACTGCAATGACGAGGCCTCCCTAGCACCGCCCTCAGCACATTGTTGTACTGGACACGCAGAGCGTTGTAGCTGCGCCGAGTAAACTTAGACCACAGGCTGCAAGTGTAAAAAGATTGGCAGTAGGCTCGAAATAGGGCTAACTTTACTTGTAACGTACAATGTGCGAATCTACGTGCTATCATGTTTCCTCTAACTGACAACGCCCTGCGCTCCCGCTCCATATCACTATCGTCAATCAGGCGTTCGGTTACAATGTGGCCGAGGTATTTGTACTCAGGTACTTGTTTAAGCGGAACACCATTTAATTCGAAATTTGGCTTATAATTAGTATTTTTTATATTTCCTCTAAACAAAAGAAAGACGCTCTTTTTACTATTGTACCTGAGCCCATTCACCTCCGCCCATTCTTCACAAATTTTCAGTAATTTTTTAAGCCCACTGACTGACGGACTCAATAAAACCATATCATCTGCATAACTTATATTGTTCATGGAAATGCCATCGACTGAACACCCTACTCCAGCTCTGTTCAGTTTCTCAATTAGTGGGTCTATGTACAAATTAAATAGCTTAGGTGATGTAAGGATAATGTTTTATAACATAAGATGTAATTTCTTTATTTTTTTTAATTGTTAGACTTTATATTTTTTTAAAACAATATTTATTTTATTATCTGTCTTTTTTTATAGTATTATTTTCTCAAGAGTGTGATTTTGAGTTACTTAAATCGTTGTGATGCGTAAAGTATATTAAAAAGCGATTTTATTTATATTGATTTTGTTTGATTTGAGGCTATTCATGTAAACTAAAACATAAAACTGTCTTCTTCCTTTAAAAAATAGACGGAATGTAACCAATAAATACACTGGTCTGACAGACCCGACGTCCATATGAGTGTTATAAAAAAATCACGTCCCTAGTTAAAGGTTGAATATTGTTTAAAAAAGTCCGCGTTGATATATGCTGATAGATATAGATTTGTATACATTAACAAAAAATAGATGATTTCTATAATTTGATATTCATCCTTATGAAAATAAATATAATACTCACTTTCAGCATTTCGTCTAGATGGAAATTATAGTTTACTGTTTAATAATTTAATAAATAATTAAGGAGATGTCAGTGATTCGGAATGACCTAGCCTACGAGTGGTAGGTATAGTATGACTTTGATGGTTTTGTAAATTTTTAAATATTTTCGAATTACTGTTAATTTTTATTTAATTATTTGCTGCTTATTACTACTACTACTTGTTAATTTATCTCAGTTCAGTTATCAATACCGATGTTATACACTTAAAATATCGTAATTTTAATCATTTGGGATTTTATTTAATATTGTTCGCAAAAATTATGACTTATTTAATAAAGAAAAATGTATAGTACGTATAGTATGTATAGTACGCGCGCACGGCGAACTTTAGGTACTTTTTCTAATATTAAGAATTTCCTTTAGTTACTTTTACTTCTTTTGTTTGTTCATTTCGGTTACTCAAATATTTTTTCTAATAATAAATCTCCACTTATTATTCTTCTTTACTTATTTTAATAATTTAGGCTTATATTTTCTTACAAATTCTATTGAAAACCGAAAAAATTTCATAAATATATTTAATAAATGATCATATGTTCAAGCGGGCGTAGCCGCGTCCGGGCCCACTAGTTTCATATAATTTAAAACGTTACAAAATAATAATTCTATGGCGCGTTAGGATAGTAAACTGACAGTGTTCTTGAAATACCAACTTTTAAATGGATTTAGACAAATCGTAGTTACGACTTTGGACCTTACATTTACTAAAATAAGGTTATAGTTAGAATTTGAGTAAAGTTTCAAGTGCAATAAGTATTTTAGTTTACTTATTTGAGTGAAACAGTCAGTGTAGCGAGTGGAGTGCTGTGTAAATTTGCGGTGGTCGTTGACGCTGTGGTGTCTGATACTTCATACTCGCATGTGGCCCCGCACAGCCACGTTGCTGTTTGCTGTTGAGGAGCTTCATTTGTGCTTTTTTTGTGAGCTTTTTGATTATATTTCTAAGAATAGTGACTGTTATTCGCTTTTTAAGAGTAGATTCAAGTCATGATTGAGGTTAATATTTTTTGGATTTAGTTTAATATATATAATTCCCCCAAGACGACTGGTCCTCGTGGGGGAAAAAGACCGCGACCCTCTAAAACCAAGGAAACCAACATAAGATGTATACATAGCTACCTTTAATGCATTAGAGGAGGCCTATGTCGGAAGACAAGCTGTTCATGAAAGCCGATCATCTTTGTATAGAACCAATTAAGGAAAATCAAATATATAGATAATTTAAATATATAGATAGTATATAAATATATAGATAGTATATAAATATATAGATAGTAATAATAGGATAGTACCATCGGTAAATAGATAACAACATACCATATTGTAAAATGTTTAACAGCAATAAAGGCTTATTTTATTTTTATGTTATTTTTATATATTTTTTAAAAACAATCTGATCAATGTGGAACAATATGAATTATTAAAGTGACTACGTGATTAAGATCTCCTAAATTTATTTATATTAATTGTGTTTTCTTTAAAAAAACTTATGTTCTTTAAAGAAAACACATTGAACTGATTATGTTTTCAAATGTAATAGAGAGATATCAAAGGAGGGGGATAATACCTACAGGGACCACAATATCGATTTTTGAAAATAAAAGTTTGTGAAAGTTGACCGTCTAACAGCAAGTCATACTATTCTAAAGAAAACAGAAAGTAGATATAAACAATAGACCATTCTAAAATACTAAAATCTATAACCGCTTAGAACAATACAGTGCAGCGGCTGACTCTACCGATAATAATAAACTTATATTTGTTAAAGCTAAGCTGTAATGAGAGTAACGTTAAACTGTGATAAGCGATATCTAAGCAAAAGGGCTCAAGTTATAAGAGATTTTTTTTTATTTTACGCTGTATCTCGCACGTGTTAATTCCTTACTTACCGCCGCGCTTTGCCTTACCACGAGTGGAAATCAAACCCATAATCGTAGCTTTTATTATGTTTGTTTATATGTTTGTTCATACTTTTTGCGGAGATTGAAGTCATAACGTGATGATATTTATATAGGTCCATAGGAATCGATAGGTACTGAAGTTTGTTTTTTTTAATAAATTTCCTAATAAATGAATTAACTATTACCTCTGGAAGTTGCTATCTTGAAATTTTTAATAATCTTAATTTTACTATATAAATTTGAACGCTGTACATAAAGCAGATTTTATACAAGAAACTTTGAACGTTTTCTACTTATCGTTTTTCATCTCCTCTGATAAGAATTCATGTGTTGAGTGGCAGAACTCAACGCTGCGTCTTGCTAAATTACTAGAGAAGGCATTGAACCCACAACCATTCCACCAGGCCTCAGTGCTCCTGCACCACATAATTCTATCTACATTTAAAACTACGAGTAGCTATCTAGTATAGCAATGGTAACATCGCTTATAGTATGGAGGTCGCATTGACATCAAAGCTATATTGGCACGAACACAAGCTAGCACTACTGAAGTGCAGTAGCCCGCTGTTAACAACAGTTATCGTGTAACGGCTTCAATTCTCAATTGACTTATTAGCTTGGCTTAATTTCCTGACTTTTAGTGCGTTTTGGGTAAATTGTTGTAGGCCATTGTGGAATTTGTAAGGTTAGATAGATAGATAGATAGTAATGTAGTGTCGATTTGATTGCATTTTTAGCTTTATTAAAAGTTTAAATGCATTATATGACTGCAATGAAAACTAAAAAATCTATGTAACATTTTGAAACTATCATAAAAGTATATTTGCCTTTTTGCATTTGCATTGCTCATTTAGCAATAAGGCCGCCTATTGTACTATCATATCAATTATTATGAACATCTTTGTAATTGTTATAACTGGTTTAAAATAAAGAGTATTTTACTTTACTTTATTTTACTTTGCCTTTTTCTGTTTCATCATCATATTTTTCTCATCTTCCTATAAATATAGTAGACAGAAACACTAGTGTTAAAGGTTCTTCATATTGCGTGGAATTCAGTTATTTTGCGAGTTGAGTGATGGATTGGAGTAAGGATCAAACCTTCAACCGTCGCCTTACAGTCAGACGCAGTCACGGCGGCCTTGGTCTCATCGACATCGAATCTGAAACCTCCGACCTTACAATGAACAATAATACCCTAAACAAAGATTATTTTCAATAAAAACCCAAGTTGAGTAATGTCAGAAAACTATTAAAGACATGTAGGTACGTAGTTTGATTGAAGGCGAGGCATTCTCTTCTGCAATAAATAATAAGGCAGCTCTGGAAATAAAACCAATTACCAGTGTGGGACCTTGCCAGTGGTTTTTCCTTTGTTTGCACATCGATGAATTATAGAAATTACCCCTACTATAAAAATATAGCGAATTCATATTTATATTAAGGTTAAGTATATTTGACAAAAATAAGCAAATTTGTAGCTACAGGCTTATAGCAGTTGTAGAGAGAGAACCAATTCTTGCCTGTTGAGTGGCGTTCTATTTTACCATAGCGGGAGATGAAAATAATTAATTCTTCCGAGTGGAGATCTAATCCTCAACTACCGCGTGCGTTTAGGTCAAACAACTTTGTCTGTTTTATAAGATTACTACCTATATATTTTGTTAATATCATTTTTATAAATATGATTGACGTGTAAAAACTCTCAAATTCTGAAATTCTTTCATGTAACTTATTCGACTAAAACAACATATTCCCTTGTTCATAAAAATATGTATAAAAATAGAAATGGATTTTTTAAACGCCAAAAGCTTGGTTAGTTTTATAATTCTAAAACGACTATACTAAAGTGTGAGATAGGGATGGACCTTTACAGTCATATATCGTCAGTTAAATTATATATATTAGTCCTAGTTTATAACACTATAATATGCAAATACAAGTGAAAGTAGCTGATAATTATAATAAAAAAAAATAATCTTCCTTAGGAAATGAAATTTTTTGTATCTGGTTTTAATGTATGCAATGTTTTCGCTTCACAGAGCGGGAAGAATTCAAATACGAAATATTTCTGAAAATTGTGGAACATTTTAGTAATTCAACTATTACAGATTATTTATTCAATCATTTTTCGAGTTATTAACGTTGGGAGTTTTCCAAGTTCAAATTTTGATACTAACAAAGTTTTCTAAATAAGTATTTTTCTTTCCTAAATGTAGAAAAATACTTTGAAAATATAAAAAAAATAATATTTTTATTAAACTTAACGCTAAAAACTTAGCGGAACGAAACATTAAAATTATGTTTTAATATTTTACACATATGAATATATTTATTCATTATTACAGTATTCTGTTTCATAGTAAGACCATGGCTTCTCCTACTTCATCATAGTGAAAACTGATAACCCATAATTATATATATTGCATTGTTACCAGCGACACGCTGGATCCGTGCCTTGCATGCACTGTCAATGCGCACCCTAATTGACATTTGCCCTCACTGATAATATAATATTATACGATACTTTAATATTCTTATGTTTGATCAGGTGCGATTAATGGCAGTTACTTTTAATGTACATTTATGGGATTATTATTTGCAAAATTAAAAAATATATATTCTTAGGGAATAAATACAGAACCAGGTTAATGTAGTTTCCTCTGTCTACCATACTATGATGGGAGCTGTAAAAAGAAAACAAAATTGTGGACATACTAAAATATGTTACTATCGATAGTTTTAAATAATTCACACACTTTATTTACCTTCATGCTGTATAACTAAGGATCCTAGTGTTAAGTCACTCCATGCTCGGCTTTTCGCAGAATTTTATTTTGAAGAATTTTATAAGTATTGAAGTTCCAAAACAAAAATTGTAATAATTTTATTAAGACCCCAGATAAATATGTTCTCTGGCAAAAATATTAATGTTTTAAATTATTCAAATAATCACAAAAAGCTTTACAAGTGTGTACGATTCACCGGAACATTAGCTTAAAAGCTTCACAGCGGAATAAAGAGCGCGCCATAATGTTTGATATCTCCAGAGAATTTACTTTTGCTCTATACGTATTCTTTTATGAAATAATTAGAACTCGTTCCAGTCCTGGCGCAGAGGCAAACGTGATAGGTTATGGGTTCGATTCCCACTCTTGGAACTCGGCGTTGAGCTCTGCTAGACAACACGCAATGCGTTCAGAATTCGGCAAAAAATTGACAACGAAAAATGGGGAATGGAGGAGAATCTTAACACTACTTTTTTCTACTATAAAGTAGGATAGGTAGAGAAAAAGTATACTTTCACCTCACCCACCACACTTATGTGTGGTACACCGTGAAATTAAAAAAAAACTTGTATAAACCAATACTTGATTTAACTGCTTTCTCACGCTATATTGGTCTTAGATTTGTAACAGCATTGTTGTTCTTGTAGACAATAGTAATTACGAGGCGTGTAGGCGGCGCCCTGGTGGTACCTGCGAGGTATTTAGGTTCCTTATTTACTATCGAAACATTGCTTTGTTTACTTACCTCAGTAAATGTGTTGTTATTTAGAGGTACTTTGTACCCGATAGTATAAAGCTGAAGGTCAAAATGTTTTTTTAATTTAAAATGTTCTTTATATAAATAATAATATCTAAGCGACATGATGTTGTAATAAAAGCAAAAATTTAAATATTTGAAAAAACTTCAATATTTGTATAATATATACATTTGTATATATAATATAAAAATTTAAATATTTGAACATTTGAAAAAATATTTTTTTTGACTATCATTAGGTACAAGCACTACTTTTTAAAATGTTCTACCAGTAAGAATACAAAAAGATTTTTAATTAACGTAAAACAATTGCACGCTGCGAGATTCAAACCAACGCTTCTTGAAAACCGTCAAAGAGGCGTTAACTTATTACTCGCCATAACATTTTTCAATAGCATCCAGTCTTCCGACCTGTGGTATTCCTTTTCTAATGGACTTCCTCCATTTGCAGCAAATAGTTGAATGTGGGCGTCTAGACTGGATTAATAAGCTATTCACTAAGTAAACGTCTTTGAGATTACATATTTATTGATGTATTATTTAAAGATAAATGGCTTTAATTATTTTCTTTCATGGAAATACATTTCGAATTCCAAGCTATTAACATCGATCGACATAACACAATACTATGCCTCAATACAAATTGTAATATTAATAAGTAAGAAAAGAATATGTGGCATTTTATATTCATACTATGACGAATGCTTGTAAACAATGACTTATTGTAAAACCTGCCTTTAACATTGAACCTGCAACCAACGTATAAACTATAATCACAACTACCCTCGTTTTCTTACATTAGTCTCTATTAAGTTAATAAAGAGGTTGAATATTCCTGAACCGAAACTATTCTCACATTCAATTAAGCCGTCATAATTTCAAAGCTTAATTTGATATATAGCGGGAGCGAGATACCATCCCAGTTCAAGGAAATACAAGATGTATGTTGTCTAGATGTGTCTTATTGAGTGTTTAAACTTATATTATGTATATAAGTGAGGGGGCAGAGGGAACCTGGGGAGCTACCTGGGTCGCATCGCGTGTTGAGTGGCGGACCTTCACGTTGCACTTTGCCTGGTTATCAGAGCGACGAAATTAAAAATATTAAATATATTATTCATCGAGTGGGAACTCACAATCTGTTGCGCTTATAGTCGCACAGTTATGCCCCTGCGTCGTGCCTGGCCTCTTCCCGTACAGTTAACTAGTATACTATATAAAAACGATGTCATTTCTAGTTAAACTACGTTAGCTTCGTGCTTCCGTCGAAGTTCCGGGATCAAGCGTCACTGAATGAACTATCCAGAGCACTATAAACCAATTGTGTGATCTACCTGTGCGCTGGTGATAAAGGATGCTGCGTGTTCATCTATTCTCATTTATCTACTGAATAATGTGAAGTAAAGTCAGAATTGAACCTGTTAACGTCACCTTACAGTCGACGCCGTGCCACTACATCAAAATGAATAAAGACAGCGTGTTGACAGAATATAGCAGATGAAGCTCAAATAACATACATACATTTAAAAAGGTTTCTACAAATAACGTTGTTAATGTTAAAAATCCTTAAGATCCGCCGCGACGCGACGGCTTAGATGAAGCGATCTTAATAGCCATTCCATTCGTCTTCTTAATTCCTCTAACTAATGACACTCTCTAAAATAGCACTTTGACACTTGAAAAATTACATACAAGTGATTTTAATATAAAGCTTTTTAAGTGTTACTGAATTAGTTGTTTTGAATGTGGTATTTTTAAGTTTTGCATATAATATTCCGAGAATATATAGTTTAAACTGAGCTATCTCAATAAAAACTATTCAGATTTTTTTTCACTTCACTCTGTATCCTACTTGGTGCTGGATCGGGGTAGCAGAACAAGTTTCAGCTGCCCCGACCTGAGTCTTAAGGCCCTCCGTTTCCCATTAACATACTTTTTAACTGGCTTCTGTCAGAAAAGGAAGTTATGAATTCGACTGTATTTATCTATTTTATGTTTGTTACCTCATAAATTTTGACAGAGTGAACCGATTTTGATGTTTTTTTTTTATTTTAAAGGTAGTGAGTGTTTCCCGTGTGGTTCATTGGTTTGGTTCATTTTTGATAATGGTAATTATAAGAAAATAACATAAGTTTTAAATTTGCATTTGATATGTGCTGACTTCAAAATATAAAATCTTTGTAAAATTATTTTGTTACCGTTTAGTTCGTTGTTAAAAGTCGGTTTTTCTTTTTGTTAAAAATTAATTTATGATCCCCACTTTCCGACGAATTCTTGAGACATTGGATACTGAGTGCCAGAACTCAACGCCGTACTTTGCCTGATTACCAGAGCTAGGCGAGAAAACATTATATATTTCATTACACCGAGTTGGTATCGAACCCACAACCATCGCGCTTACACCATCGTAAGCACGCTTGTTTTTCTATGATTTCCGTATTGCCGAGATTTTCATATAGCCCCTGATAGGCGTGTTTAAACAATAAACAAAATGAACTATATTGATAACATTGATAAAATATTAATCCACGTAAAAACAAACATACATACATGCAGAGTCATTTCTGTGAAAATAAATGCAAATTTGGTTAAGAGAAACGCACTCAACGCCATTTTGAGTGGAGATGAAAAATTTAAGCACTTTCAACGATTCAAATGCACCCCGCAAATATTTGCGATCGCATTACTATGTCTGACGTCTGACTGCGGCGCGGACTACGGACACAAGCAGAGCTTTGTAGAGCTTTACAGTGATTACTTTTTATGTAAACTTTTGTTATTTGTATACGATATACTTATATGTTGTAGTACATATAGTGAGCGGAAGTATATGTCACGCTCTGTTAAATTATATCGTGGAAAATGTCTTAGGTAATATATAAACGTTATAGAGCCACTAGATTGTGGCTAACGCCACTACGCTTTCACTACCCAACACGCAATATCGTGAAGATTAAGTAGAATGTGGGCAATGTACTCAACTGAAATGTTTCATTTCCTAGAGTGGAATTGACTCACAACTTGTCGCATTTACAGTCGCACGCTCGTATCCCGGCGTGAAGACTGGACTTCATTTAATTTTATACATTAACAAGCAAATACGCACAATAAACTATATTTGTACGTCTAATTTCACTTGTATTCTTAAATATGAACGTGTGTACCGTAATTTCCACGCGCGGTTACAAGTTACCTTCAAATTAAAGTAGTAAATAACAAGAATAGTCGCCGCGACAGGAGTGCGCGGTCTCTCCGACCGAGCGCTCCCAGGTATTTACTGCACCTACCACTGTGGCATTACCTCTGTGGTATACTACTTGGTGACAGCCTTGTTGGAGATATTAGGTGTACTATGATACTTTGTAAATTTATCTACTCTCGACTTACTAAAAAATTGAGTTGAAAAGTGGGGAACGGAGTGTCTCAACACAAAGTCTTGGCATGCATAAAAAAGCGTGTATCTTATCTATTCACTACATAATTCTCAAGATATTATTATAGTTGTATAAATCTAATAAAACGTTAGCATTCTGCCAACAACCCCATACAAAAACCTGAAGGACCATTATATTTCAATATTCTAAATGAAAGGAGGAAGACTACTATACATATAAAAATATACATATTTCAGGGTTATTTTTCTGTTAAATTCAATTACTTCGAACGCTTAAGAGTTTCGCTTTAAGCCAAATTGCAGAGCCTACGACACGACTCCATTTGCAAATTAGACACTTTGCTGCTCTCTCATGAAGACGGAGAAGAAAAGACAACTTTATTACAAGGCGATAAAATTTAAAATGCCTTAAACTAGATAATAATGACTTAGAACTGAAATTGTTACACACGATGCTCAAGTTGAAAGAAAAGTATAGGCTTTTTTTACTAACCGACTTTAGAAGAAAGAAGTTATTAGTTAGAAGTTTATGTGTTTATTTGTATAATACAATGTATGTAGAAATTGTATGATATTTGAGTATTATACAATCAGGCTTTAAAGTGCATGTGTTAAATTACGTTAGTGTATGTATGATTGTACGTTTTTCAACAAATTTGTCGGTAAATAAATGCGATATCAATATAGTACGTTTTTTATTGTACATCAGATATATTTAGATCGAGGGCGTTCAGTTCAGTTTTTTTAAATCAGTTCACACGTAAAAATGTGTAAATGAATTGAAATATACGTATTTAATATATATGTAAAGTCATATTTGTAGTATGTTTAGATACGGAACCCTAAAATCTTTAAGAGAGTGGATTAAGTTTGAACGGAAAATCCTGAATTCTCATCTTTTGTAAGAGAACTAGCTATCGCTTGCCAAATGTCTAGACTATATTGTTAAAGCAAAAGTTAACTTAATTTGTTAAGTTCTAGCTATGTGTTAGAAACAAATTAGACCGTACCTATACGGAAATATATTACTTAAAGTAATATTAACATAGAAAGACTAGTGTTAAGACACTACATCTTCCACTTTTCGGCCAATGCGAGCTGTACTATGTGACTGGACGCCACGCTTTACCTAACATGACAGTGACATCAAGAAAGCCGTGGTGCATTGGCACAGCGTCTAACTGTAAACACAACGGTTGTGGATTCAACTCCCACTTGAAGGGACGAATTATTTTTACTTATGGAATTAAATTTCGTTTCTTTAGCTACTTGATTAAAAATATTTTAGGCATACATATTCCCCAAAAATGAGATTCAACCGTACAGCCACCGAAATAAATAAATTAATTTTTAACAAAAGCAAAAACCGACTTCTAACAACGAACTAAAAAGTGAAAAATAATTATACAAAGATTTTATAATTATGAAGTCGGTGTCAAGCTAATGCTACAACACCTGTCTCTTATACACATCTTACTTAGTTATTTCACTTACTTACATTTTACATTAACAATATTGCAGCTACATATTTGACGCTTTTATGTGCAGCTTAGGTTAAAATACGTTAGTTATTTTTGAGTTTCTAGCCTACCCTAAAAGCTTTTTTAATATTTTTTGATAATATGTGGTTTTTATCGTAGCGGTATTTGAACCTGCGTTAATTAAGCGAAATGATAAATATATTTTTTAAAAATGATATGATGCAATCGCTCTTCGCTTTGATATATTTTTTGTTTTTAATTTTTTGAACACAAAAAAAATATTGATCTCCAATAAAATAATTTTTAATTGTTTTTTTTCTGTCTCTACTTTTAATGATCACTCACACACATGCAAAGCTTGGCTTAAACGTCGCGAACTGTAGTTAATTTACATTTCCTTAAGAATAAAAGTATTGATATATAGATTTCATTTCAATTTTTTTGCGTGTATCAAATCCACGAACGTGTTTTAAAAGAGATGCTGGTTCCAACCCCGCTACGTAGAAAACAGTGGTAGATAAAATAATACAAAATAACTTACTTTGTTCAGTGTTAGAGTTGTTCTGTAAAAGATTTTCAGTTGACGGTGGTTCAGTATTTTCCCTACTTCTTCCTTTGAATATACCAAATTTTGTTGGAGCCATAGTCTAGAAGAAATATTTTTATTTTAGTTTTTTTTATACTCGATGCATTTAAATATTTTTTATTGACCTTGAAAAAAACAGAACCCTTATGGGATTCACTTTGTCGATCGTCCGTCTGTATGTCTGTCCGTCTGTTAAGATAGAGTTAAATCAACGCAATCAAAAGATCAAGGCTAAGAATAGAGCGTTTGTGATTACATTATACGTTTTGTATTTGTACATATAATATAAATATTGTATATTTTTATATTAAACTGACTAAATTAATTAAACTTAATAAAAATTATTAAAATAATTTTATTAAATTAAACTTCGTTTACGTTTCTTGCAATCGATATATTTTTTAACATAAGTACCGGATAATACAATACTCAAACAGAACAAATAACAAACACAATTTTTTTTAAGATAATAAGTAAAAATGAACATGAATGAACATGAATGAATGGTGTAAATCCAAAAAGGTCTCATTTTATATTATTCTTTATTAAATTAGTATCTCTAATTCAAAACATGATACTTACCAAAAATAGACGACTCAACACCAAAATATTATTTACATTAACAAAAAACACTTTCAGACCATATTTACGAATATTGACGAATAATTCCTTTTTTATCAAATCTCACATAAATTATATTTTTATTTGATCCCTAAAATAAGTAAATATGTTTATAAAAATGTATTTTTTAGCAAAAACCTGATTTTTAAATAACACTGTCATGTCCGTCNAAGTCCGTGACGTTTAAAATATTAAATGATTGTTAATTCGATGGTCGGTATCCATGGGTTGAGTTTGTTTAGAGCTCTGCGTCGTTTTCGTTAGCAACGCGCGGCAGGTACTTGAACTGTCATCAGTATCACGGGTCGTGCGCGTTCGTTCTCGTACATTTTCCCAATCGCTGTGCCCGGTGCGCCACGACCGCACTACGACTGCGAGCCGAATACCTAACATTGATATAGTTACCAATGAAAATTGATAATGCTGCTATCTTTGTTAATGCTGACGCAACGATAGCGAAAGTGCATTGTCTTTTGTAGGATTTTTTTAGTTATATTTTGTTTTTTTATATATATATATATATATATATATATATATATATATATATATATATATATATACACTAAAAGTGATCTCTTCCAGGCAACCGAATTGTAGGAATAGATAGAGGGGTGCGAGCATAGTGCGTGGGAAAAAAATTAAATAAATAATAATTACGACAATACACGAAATTTAAAAAACGAAATATGCTCGCACCCCTCTATCTATTCCTACAATTCGGTTGCCTGGAAGAGATCACTTTTAGTGACAAGGCCGCCTTTTTCACATTTTATTATTTTTTATAGCTATTGTAAATTTTAATTTATGCTATGTATTATGTTATGAAATAAAGAGTTTATTATTATTGTTATTACTTTCCAATAAGACCGTCGTTTAATATATATTTTTAAGTGAACTTAATATATTCCTTAATTTAATAGTTGGTCAAAGTTATGACCATCAAAGATCAGTCTACATGAGTATGGTGCCCGTGTAAACAATCTCCACTGATCTCTGATCTGCACCCTGCATGGCGCCTTTAGAGTTACATTATTAGAAAAACTAAATAACTAAGCGGGAAATATATAAATAACATCGATTTGTATTAGAATAGTTTAAAAATACAAGCTTTTTTAGCATTTTTAATTTTAAGACAATGAGGGTATTGCGGAGCAGGGCAAGTGTGTGACTGTAAACGCGACAAGTTGTGAGTTTGATTCCCACTCGAAGAAATGTAAAATATTGAATATTTTCACTTGTTCGCTCTGTTAGAAAAGATGAGGCGTGAGGCCTTGAGTTTCCCCATTTAACAAACATTTCCAAATTTGTTTCTTCCTTCTATAGATATTTTTAAAATTTTACGAAAAAAAGCTAAAAATGAAAAAAAATCAACTCTCTAAAGTGGGAAACACTGCTGGTTATATATGACATA
Source organism: Heliconius nattereri (assembly GCA_013403645.1). NCBI lineage: Eukaryota > Metazoa > Arthropoda > Insecta > Lepidoptera > Nymphalidae > Heliconius > Heliconius nattereri. The sequence continues at coordinate 10,394,112 of JAAIXI010000222.1, forward strand.
TTATGTAACCAGTCTTGGTTAATCCTAACTCCGAGAGACATTTTACGGAAACAAGAACATCTTAATCTTATAAGGCCATAAATTCATCTCAAGCGACGTCCTGAGATAAAACTGCTTATTAAACCACTCGAGTGCTCTACAATAGGCAAGCTCGTTCAAGCATAGTATAGTATAGTGGGTAATTAAAATTTTACAAGCATGTTAGCTATTGTACAAATGATAAACGGAGCGATAGTTCTAGGTTCAATATGCTTTTGTGGGAATGTTCATATTTTTTTTATTTCTTTATTTAATAAGGCAAAGAATGAGCTCTTCCTGAAATGAACAAAAAGTAGAAGAAAGATATAGCTTATATGATAAATCGGTTTTCTTATAATAAACTTTATCCACTACTAATATTATAAGATAAACTATTACCTAGCCCGCAAATTTGTTTGCATATAATTTATAACGTAAATTGAAAAATCTGCTTCAAAAGTTTATTTTGGTTTATTTGGTGGCTGGTACATCTTATTATCCCCAAGTACCTAAGAAATATTTCAATATTTAGTATGCCAGTTAACGTTCAGTAAATGATAATTGACATCTCAGAGTTTAAAAATATATCTTTATTGTTATTCCTAACATTATTGACAGATATTTTTTACGCTTTATTCCACATACAGCAGAGTAGTCCTAGGAAATCCAATTTAAGACATTCCTTTCCCCAATCTACAAAAAATTGTGTGTTAGGTAGTGGTACTCATCGTTGCGATTTATTTTTTTACCAGAGGGAGTAAATAAAAATGATCAATTCCGCGACTGACAATCAAACCCACCCCCATCGCGTCGGCAGTTAGACGCTGAGTCGCTGCGCCATGGCGGCTTAATAATAACCGTAATATGAAATGGCGTATAAAAAAATAATATTCACGCGAGGATTCGTGATATTAACGAGGTAATATGATAAAGTTGTATAAAAACTCATTTTATTTGGGGGTTCTTCGGATATTTATATAATACTGCGTAAAGTATGTTATCGTATAAATTCAAATATTCGCGTTGTATATCATATTTTTTCACAATAATTATGAGATTTTCCCTCATATATGTAGGTACAACGCGTTTTCATTTAAAACGAGAGCAAAGAAATGAACATATGAATTATTTAATTTCCGCGAGTGGGAACTGAACCCACAACCTACTGTGTTTCCAAGGGCTCAACCTTGCGTACCTAAAATAATTTTAAGTACGTTTTTACCCAGAATCATATCAAATCAAACCCACGACCTTCGCGTGTGTAGTCAAATACTGCTCCACTTCGTTAATATGGTGTATTAGTATAATCGCAAATAGATCTTAACAAAATTTCTTAAACTTAAATGTTTACTCAGCCCGAGGAGGCCCGAGGAGGCCCGAGGAGGTCTGAGGAGGTCGGGGGCAATAAATAGCTGAGACAAGCTTAAAGTTGTCGCGGCCCCTATTTACTTATTGCTAATTTATGCGAAACCTTGCCGCGACGAATTTTGAAATGTTTTTGTTTCTTCGATAGTAGGAGGGTGCATCTTGGTGGTAGAATTTAATTTAAATGTTTTATTTCTGTTTTTTCACGTTTAGGTTGTCTCTTGTATGCAAGATTGTATTGTTTTTCTTATAGGTTGAGTTAATTTATTGAGTTATCAGAGGCTGGCATATATAAGATAAGGATGAAGAATCCCTATTCTTACTTTCTGCTCGTTTTCGAGATATTGTAACCCAACGTTGACACCGCCTTAGTGACTGAATGGTTGTATTTTATGTGGATTCGTGACTATTTCGTGAAATGGCAGATCTGTATAGAGCCAAGTTCTTCGTTCACTCAGGATGGACTGGGCTTGTAACCAATGTAATGCTAGTTTTATAATATCAGTATAGATTTGGTTCCCAAGTAACGTGGAAATGACAGTTTATTTCGTTAGCCACTTACGAACTGATTGGGCGTCACGTCGTAAAAGTTTACAGGAAACCATCTTGTTAACTCCTATTAGTGATGATAGCTACTATTGGATGAATACGGATATGAAATGTCTATAGACGATGGTCGTGGGTTCTAAGTAAGGAGTAAGTTTTCCAGTTCTTTTATTGTATTATGAAAAGATTGATAGAGATAGAAGATATTTTGGCACAGTGTATGGAATCTAACTATAAACGTTATATTTGTGGGTCCGATCCTTGTTCGCGGCATGATTTAATTTATCTTTATTTCCCCGCTCTGGTAAAAAAGACGCAGAGTATCCACTTGACAGAGCGGAAATGAGAGTGGAGATCTACCACTAAGTTCTTTCTGTCTCCTCTACTACGCGGAGAATATAGTACTCCCTTAAAATCGAACCCGCGACTATCACATCAAAAATACAATTTTATACAAGTTTTGCTTGGTAAAACCTTACCGTACGACACTTTACAGCCGGAGCCACCCCCGGGAGCGGTAACGAATTAATAATGCCTTAATGTCTTCTCTCGAACATAAATTATTTTTATCTCGATATTTTTTGAACGTCTCTCTTGAAAATGTTCCTTGTGTCTTACACGTTCTGGATTCGCTATGAATTTTATATTCTTCCCGTTTTCCATTCAGATGTTAGCGGCTGTTATTCTTTGTTACATTTCAAACGATGTTGCGTGAGGGATGCGTTGTTTATCGTACCTACTTATATTTTTCTGCTTATATAGAAATAAGCTTATTTTTTTGTTTTGATGAAAATATATCTATATGTTATTATATCTGGAAAGAAGGCCGTCGTTGTGTAGTAGGGCGGTATATGACTGTAAACACATCATTTGTGGGTTCGATTTCCACTCAAGAAATTATTCGTAATAATATTCTCATTCTGGTTACAAGATAAATCAGTGTTAATCGTCGTTTGACAAGTTAAGTTGAATGGAGTGTCTTAACACTCGTTTCCCTCTGCTTTACCCGCTACGACATGTATGTGTATCTAGGTCCCGCAAGAGTTAAATAAACGAAATCTCAAGTACGGTTGAAATGTACGTTTCATTTAAGTTTCCTCGAACTGGTCAAGATTTACTCTTATTAGTTTATACTTTTCGTTTAGTTTTGCAATCTTTGTATCTTCGAAGTAATTCTTTCATGTATTTTACAACGCTTTTTACAAAATGGGAAATATATGGACATGAAAGGATTCCTTGCTTATTACAAAACTTAATTAGAAATTTGCTTTAAAAAAGGATCTCTCTATTGTTTACGGGCACAGTGGCACAGCGTTTGATTGTAGGTACGATTTCCACTCTAGAGAAATGGTTGGTTGGTTATGACGTTATGACGAGACAGAGCGTGGCATCTCATCTCTCATCTCATCAAATAAAATGGATAGCTGGAAACGTAGTGTACGTAACAACAGATTCGTGTTGTTACAACAGATTCCCTTTGCGTACCCTTCTCCTACCCTCTAGTAAGTGTAACAAGGCCCCCGCGTACGATTCTAACTTTACTTAGAATTACGTAAACTTTTATAATGATGGCGGTTAGTTTCTTATTTAAGCGCGCACCAAGGCTTGGATGCCTTCCTTGTAAGTATCGGATTGTGAACACGGCGCTTGCGAGTTTGAGCCCGATTTAGGATTGTTCATATTTAAATATAGGTTTTACCAGCGGCGTATCCCGCATGTGTTATGTCTTGTTACCAGAGGAAGGAACGCAGGGCTATATCTTTTTACTAAAGCGAGGAAATAGAAATAGTTTTTTCCGAGTGACAATTGAACCCACAACCGCCGCGTCGACAGTCCCTCCCACTGTTTCATAACTCTTATTGCTTGTTTCATATGTAAAGCAAACAGTATGAACAAAGGATTGTATTAGCGCTGAGGTTAGACTGGCCTCAGGGGACGTAGAAAATATCGTTTGACGCCCACCGCTTCTTTGTAAATAACGATGTAAGGCAAAATTTTTTTTTGCAATTTATGATCACATTTATTTGTTACTATCCCACCCACTCATGTTATAAAATTTTTTATCTGTATTATTTTCGTATTCTAAAAACAGTGTCATTTTAAAGATAATGTCCGTATATTTAAAAATAAAGTTTCAGCTAATTCTAATTTACATTGGCATAACGTTTAAAGTAAAAGTAAGTATTTAAAATAAGAGCTTGTATAGAAAGTGTAATATAACAGTGTTTTAATGACAGACCAGCGTTAATGCCGTTGTGACGACACAGTCTCGCTGTAAGTGCGGCGAACTTCAACATAGTTAAAAAGTCCGTACCAAAGCAGTCATAAAGACAGTTTATAGTATGAAAATGAGGTGACGGGGAAACAAAGGACCATACATCAAGTGCGGTTACAGCCCAAAGGGACTCACGGAGCTAACCCTCTCCGCCCCCAATCACTAGAAAACCAACATCCAACATTCACTCAGAACGGCCATTACGATCGCGATTTCTATACCTTTATGAATACCATAACTTTATGTTACTTGTTACTTTATGTTATTTTGTGGCTTCACGCTGTATCGCGCACATAAGAGAGTAGATAGAGGGAAACCAGTGTTAAGCCACGCTATTTCCAACGCCCAGTTTTTAAGAAATTGCGTGTGAGTGCTAGAACTTAACGCCGCGTTTTCCTTATTACTTGCGCTATGGTAAGAAGGAACAGCGTGAGTTCCGCGTTCTTAACACGCTATGTCACAAAAATTCGGAAATCGGAATGTCTTAACGCCAAGATCCTATGCGGGTAGGTTCAGAGATATTAAAATAAAAATGTGAAGCTCTTTATAGTTTAATTACAACTAAAAGCAATATATTTCTAGCTTAGCACAGCTTAACGTGGTTTTGTTGTACAGACATGTTTCAACGGCAATTAGCGCGTAGTGAATAAGAATTGATAAGATCAGATGTGGCGTACTGATAACAGATACAATGTATAGAACGTTTGTTTTCGTGGCACAGTAGCACAGAGTCGGACTGTAAATATAATATTTTACACTTTGGTCAAGACAAAGCGCGATATTGATTTGCGCCGCTCAATATCTGTTCAACCTTATTACTCGTGGGAAATAGCTTTAACTTTACATGTCAACTTTTTATTTGAAGCTAGCGATGTCAGCCCGGAGGGACGCCGCCGCCTCTATGCAGTACTGTCGAGAAAATACGAAAAGCTAAACTTTTTACTTTTAACATCATTATAAAAAGCAGCAGAAACAACGAGAGCTTTCTGAAAAATTTATGCTATTAATATATTTTCTGAATGAGCTATAAATGTTATATTGTTATTTTTAATTTTGTAAAATTTATATTGTGGATTCAGTTTCCATTTGGAGGAAAATTAAGTTAAGAAAATATGCGGCTTTGGGCACTGTCTTGAAAAATGAACAGCTGATAGTTTCGAAGATTGCTTTAACACTGCGTTCCGTATCGTCTACCTGCTATATAAAGCTATAAAAAAATATAAAATTAATATTTTGTGTAAAGTGCACAGTTCAGTGGCATGTTTTAAAGGAAAAAGAAATGAAAAAACCGCAACAAAAAAGTACGTCAGGATTTTTGCACACAATCTCTTTCCGTGTTGATTTTCAGTAAATCAGCCGATTCCCACTAGGGGCCTAGGTTAGGGTTGTTATTTTATAGGTACAATATTTTATTAAAAAAAATTATAATTTCATAAATTACGTATTGAATAGTGATTAAAATCGAACCCAGAGTCTGCGCCACGACGGCTTCAATGTCAATTATTAATTTAAAAAAAAAATGATTTTTTAATATGTGAGAACGAAAAAAAAAACAAATTTAACCGATTTACTTACTGAAAACTGATTTTTTAACATTTGAGATTTTTTTTACAATCTGACAATTAATTTATTTATATCTTATTTTATCCTATACTAGATCTAAAAACAAATTTAGATGAAATTGTTCACATTCAGTCTTAATCAAAGACATATATTCATTAAATATAACATTTAAATCTCTATAAGAAACAACCCTATCACATCCCCTACCCCGTATTCTGTATCCTGGGACACAGATAATAAAAACTCGCCTACGCCATGATAAATGACAGCTCTGACCTCGGGCTGACCGCAGCCGAAACAGTGGCTTCGTGCTTGACTTCGCTGATGCTTCATTTTAACACTTTACTATTTTAAAGAATATAGAAGAAGAAGAAGAAGAATATGTGAAAATTTTGTAATTGTCATTAATTCAGAGTGCAAGGGGGGACGCGACAATGAATAAAAATAAAAGCGGATAATGTAACATTTCAATTTGATTCTCAGCTTCAGGAGGTATGAATTATTTTAATTTCCTCGCTGAGGTGATAAGATATAGGTCTCAGTTAAGTTGTGTCACTCGAGCTATAATGTCTTGAAAATTTGGTAAGTGGACAACCGAGTGTCTTAGACCAGCAAAGTATATACGAGTATAGCTTTCTTGCTGTATTTATTACTTAAACACAGACTTTATTATATATTTTATACTTAAGCACAGGCGACATTGGTTTTACTATTTCATTCACAAGCAACAAAACTAAAGAAATAATAATATCTCTTGTTATTCTCTTCTTATCTGTTTCACGATCTATGTCATATAAAGCAGGACAATCAGATGGAACCTAGTATAAAGGCACGCCATTTGTCACTTATTGCCTAATTTTCGAGACATTGCGTGACGGTGGCGGAACCCAACGCCCCGCTTTGTTTTAATAAGTACATACCTGTAAAACGTATATTATCACACGAGTGAGTATCGAACCCACATCCTCTACATTCACAGTAATACGACTCCTTTTATATTGTTAATAATGTATAGAATAAAAAATAGTATGAGATGTAAAAAGCAAGTCTCGCCACACGACGCGTTACAAATGAACGTGTGTTGATTCCATTAGTTCTGTTCGCTGCTTTGGGTAATATCATTATTAAAATGTTAAGGCTCCGTTTCTCTCTCTAAATGTAATATTAGTGTTTCTAGTTTCACGCTGTATCGTAGTCTTAAGAGATTTTGTTCTTATTTTGTCGTGATTTTCGAGACCTTGCGTATAGTTGGTAAAAATCAACGCCGCGCTTTGTCTTGACACTAGAGCAAAAATGTATTAACCCAGCTAAAAGCAATGCAGCCCCTTAATACACAATGTCTGGAAAATTGGGCGGTGCGTGGTCAGCGAAGTGTCTTAACACTAAGTTTTCTATTTCTACCCTGCTTCACGGGATATTCGGAATACGGTGAGAAGCTATAAAAAAGAATAAAGTAACTCAAATCCATATAAATGATATCTAGAAATGCGTTAAAATATATTTAGGAATACGCCATTGGCGAGTTGGCGACTAACGTCCTCCCAGCTTAAGATTGATCGCTCGCATTAGGAGCGTGGTCAGAACGAAACGGTATATCGTCCATTTATTGCAACCACATTTAATTCTAAACGTATTTCGAATTATTATATTTTAGAATATATTTGTTGTTAGTCAACGTGAAGTTTGTGGGTTCAAGTCCTGCTGTAATGGGGGAATATTTTATTTTCATTTTCCCAACCTGGCAACATAAAGTGTAGGTTTGAGTTCCGCTACTCAAAACGCAAAATCTCTTTAAATTTCTAGCTACTTTGCGATATTTTATACAATTTAAAGCTGAAAGAAAACAATGTCTATGAAATATAAATAAAATGCCACGCCATGCCTTCTTAGTCACGGACAGGGTCATTTTCATGTCTTCTCTCTCTGGTAACAAGACAAAACCCGGTGTTGAGTTCCACCACTAAACTCGTAATATCTCGATCATTGGGCGGTGTGTGGGAAACGGAATGTCTTAACCCTAGGTTCCCCTTGCCTATCTTATTATATATGGAATACAGCTTGAAGTTAAAAAAATATTAGTTAACATGTTAAAAAGAACTTCGCTTTAAACTATGCATCCGTGTCTCTTACTTAACAGCGTTTATTTAATATGCTGATTGCGTTAAGCATTGAAAGGTAAATTAAAACGTCCACATAAACTATAGTAAGCGCCCCTACTCTGCCTCCCATTACAGCTAGTAATGAGAAACCATCTAAATTGTGATACTGTGTCATAATATAATTGTATTAATTTCTAAATACAGTCAGTTCTGTCTGTATATTACTTAATTATAAAATACTAGTATTTAGATATTTATTCCTTTGTTTAGGCCAATACAGATTAAGAGTCGTTAGAGTTACATAAAAATGTCAATGTTACTGAGACACACCGTTAAATATTCAAGTTAAATATTGTACATGTACAAGTATACATTAAGTCATTTTATATTGTTAAGGAACCCACAACCAGCGATTAATATTGAAGTTATTAAGCATTTCAATATTGGTTAATAGTTAGGAACATTAAATATCATACATATGACCACACTGCGACAGCTCGTATACTTCGTTTGCTTCAAATGATTGAAGTTAATATTAGTTATTTTTAACTTCTATACTAAATACTTAGAAAGTGTACCGTACCGGCGGCTTTGCCCGATAAAGTTTATATTATATAAAATAGTTATATTATAAAAAATATATATAAAATGTCATACTACTAGTGGAACAAATATCCATCCTCACCAACTTTTACATTTCTAATAATAATAATAAGATAAGGCTAGCTTTTATATGCAGCTTCCTCCGAGCCTTCTATGTCATGTATTTTTTCAGCGTCATGATACATCCCGCGTATTGTAGCTGAAGGAATCCAGTGTTAGGACACTTTCCCGTATACCGCTCAGTTTCCGTATAGCTGTGTCTTATTACCAGGACGTATTAATATAATTAATATAATTCCCATGAGTGGGAACATGGAAAAGGAATCCACAAACAACGCGATTACAGTACGTTGAGCCGCTGTGCGAACCCGGCCACCCAATTAAAAGAAGTAAATAAACATATATACGTACTTACCTATATCAAAGTAGAAAATTTTATAAAATCATGAAATCACATAAATGCCGATAAATAGACATAAGCTATTTATTATAAAACACGTAAATACAGGATGTACTTACTTATTTTAATAAGAAAAATAAGAATGTTTACTGGTATTTACGTATACATTTAAGAGACGGAATATTTGAAAATAAAACCATAAGTCGTCTATTGAATTCAGCAATGGCGTGTAAAAAGGGACACTTTGAAGATACGGATATATTCTCGTTACAGAATCTTTTATATCGCCACAGTGTCGTGTGGGAGGGAATTGATAAACAATATTAATACTTATTTAAAGGAACGCTGAGCTTATGTTGAAATTATAGGTTCTGTATAATATTTTTCATTTAAAGATATTATGTTTAAATGAAATAAAAAAAATCTCAATAAGATATGTATTTAATTTAAGCATTTATTCCAACCGGACAAGAAGAAAATATTCTGGTAAACATTTCTCCGAGTGGGGATTGAACCCACAAACATCGTATATGAACATTTATTTATAACACAATTATAAATATTCCTTTTCTTTTGTATTATAACACTCATCTCTTCGTTTTTATTGGAATCCACGGTATAGTTAATGATCGTAAATGATCTTTATAGTGAAAAAGTTACAAAACATACCTCTTGTTCTACTGGAATAATGACTTTTAAATTGTTACTAAGACGAACTGTACAGCACCAGCTGAGCAGCTGATCAGCGTCTGAGTGAAAGCGCGACGGATGTGGGTATGAATCCCACTTGGCTACAGCTGGCTGGCGTGGTGGTAACAACACAAACGGCGTTGATTTTCGCGGCTTAATACGCCATCTCGCAAAAAATTGACTGAAACTGAGGAATGAAATATGTCTGTTACACTACATTTCCTTTGCCTACTCTGCTATATGCGGGATATAGCATGGAGCTAAAGAAAATGAGTATTTATATTTACAATAGACATAATTTCCGTAGTGGAATATCATTCAAACTTTTGAATAATCACTTAAGACTTATAAAAAACTTAAAGTTGTTCGTCGTTTTTACAAATTTCCCGGCGATCCACGGCTGAGTTTTATCATTTCTTTCATAATTTCCAACTCGGCGAGGGAATGATTTGTAAAGGTCTGATCTACTTAAGTCCCCCCCACCCCCCCTCAACCTCCGCAATCACTGGACCTGTAAGACGGTCGTGATAAATTATTTTCGAATGCGACAAAAAAGGCGATATTTTTTTTGAAGATTTTTATAATATGGGTCACGAATTTGTAATTCGTTTGACATTAACATTTGAATGTGGGAGCTGTCAGTTCTATTTCAAAATCTATTCTAAGGATAGATATTTATTATAATACTGATTTCATGGTGTTTTTACTACCCATAGATGAGTAGCTTTATCAGCTTTACGCTGTATCCCACGTATAGCTAGATGAGCAAAAGAAACATGGAGTTAAGACACTCCTTTCTCCACACCGTCCAATTTTCCATACGCTACTTAGGTAGAGCGTTGAGTTATTAACGCCACGTTCTATCTTATACCCCCGAAAAAAGAAAATCAAATGATTCACTGTGGAACAACCTTCGTCTTTACAAAAGACTGTGCAGTTGCGTCACAATAGCCTCAATAGATTAATTAAATATACATTACATTACGAAGCTGTCATGGCCTTATAAGGCATCGGCTATAAAGCAATGCTTGTGGGTTCAATTGCTATCAAGTCAAGTCCCGCCTTATCACCGTTGCTTATCACGCCATCGTAACCCTCTGCTTTTATGTATATCCGGGAGAAGCGTGAAAATAAAAAAAAGTGCTAAAAAAACAATAAGTCTAGTCGATACTGTGAACGACTCGCAAGCAGATAGCGTCAGTCCACTCTAATGAGCTTAATTTGCAATAGTCACGGCGAAAAGATAAAGTTACGTACTAATAGAACTCTGCCGAAGGGCGGTTGGCGCAGCTTCATTGTAATTCGTTCGTTTAATTATTTACTTTTTAGATATATTTTGTGTGATGTACTTCATTTCTATTTATATACTTACATTTGTATTTTTTACGACGCGACGGCCTCTTTATATATATGGTAATGGTAAAATTTGAAGGGTTTTGATGTAGAATAGAACCATGTAGAACCAAATACCAATAAAAACCATGTACATATGTACGTGGTTCTTTCTACTTTTCATTTCTATTATGAGTGTAAATATAAATTTATAATTGCTTTTTATTTTTCTTAATTATTGTTTTTTTTTTATGTTGTCGCTTTCTTGTATTATTCATAAAACATATAAAATTAGGACGTTTTCAACTCAATACGTAATTTTTATTTTATATCACTTCATTTGCTTTTGAAAGAATCGCCGGGGTTGTTGTAGCGGTTTTTATAACAAAATGTTTATAAAACTAAACGGCAATTTTGTAACATATTTCCTTACTCTAGGTCTCCTCTGTCTACCGCGCTACATTAAAAATAATTAATATAGGACTGTATAAAAAAAAAACAATTTTACTACTTAACTAAACAAAATGGTCAAAATTTAGCATTACCAAGCATTTTACACAAAGAAATTGCAGGGAATTTGTAAAATGTCTGTCGGATATCCCCTAAGCTCCGTTAAAAGGACAGACCGGATGCGAAGATATAATGTGGCATATAAAATTGAACTTACTCTGCTAAAATATTCAAGCTTTTTTTTCTTTTTTGTTACAGGTAAGTCTTTTTGCAAAGCTTTTACAAGGTTATGAAGGTAAGTGACAGAATTATTAATACTTGTATAATTGTGTATACTGAAACGTAATTAAAACTATCATTTATTTCTCTTCTCTCTTTTTTATTTCTATAGTGTTATTCCACATTACGGATACATCTTCATATTTTTTTTTGGAAACGTATAAAACCTGAAACCTTTGGAACCCGTCCTAGCGCTCTGACCACTAAACCATACATTCTCAACGAAATACGTTAAAATTCTTGTACACTTGTTAAACCTTATTTATGAACTCACATCTACCTATTCACATTTAAGTATTACAGTATTACACCAAAAAACTATGTCATTATAAAATGATACTAGTCGACTAATATGTACATATTTTTTTCGATAACAAAAAGCTAATGTAATATAAACCTAATACCAATACATCGTATGTCCACAAAGCTGATTGCCATTCCGAATTTCCTAACAAAACTATCGCATCTCATACGCACAATTACTGCTAAATACGATAGACCAATAAAGCTAGGACCTCCGGAAGGAAAATACTTGTAGAATACCAAGTAGACTTATTGGACATTGTAGAGCTCTTAACATATTGGTCACTTCTGGGTCTCATCTCCTAGCTTCTCATGACTTTAGTTACTGTGATATCTATTCTAAGCTTTATCTTCATTCGGTGAAGATTTAAAATACCGTGTCTTGGGCATCATAGGGTGGGACAGAACAAAATACAAATTGATCCCATCAGAATTGTCGGCTCCCGGGATACGGTGTTTAAGGGAGATAGTGTCAGAAATTACGCTACACTAAAACAGTGGATTAAACCGGCGGGTATGCTCTAAATTGTAGGCCATTTAACCTTAATTGCTTGAGGATCTTTGGATGTCAGTCTAAGTTTTCGGAGTTCCCTTTCTAAACATGTTTGTAATTTAGCTAAAATGTACACACATACTCGTAATATATCAGCAAACAAACATTACGAAATTACAGTCGTATGGCATTCACGCTGCATTGCCTATATTGGATACCAATGTTCATAAATACATTATTTAGCGCAGAGTACTAAGAGTGGGTTTCTCGAAATTCTAACGATATTTTCAATTTTCTCTTAAAGTCCACGCAGAGTTGAGAGCGACGAATTTCTAACATGACACCGACAATAACGCCTTTAGATATGTGTGTGTCATAAATAAATCATCACCGGCGGGGCCCGGGGTCGCGCCGCGAAGCGTGCGTGCCAAACTACTCTTGTCAGTATGGATCAAGGTTGGAAAGAGTAGAGAGAGAGTAAGAAAAGTATATTATTATGGTATGTTAGTGATGTAAACAATAAGTAATACATCGATGTGTAAATACAAGCTAGACAAAAGCGGGAGGTTCCCAGAGTGTCTTACTAGGTTCCCTATCCTACCTTAAGAGGTATATGTTGATACCGTGTAAAGATCGTGTAAGACTTCTTAAAAGCTACAGATGCTAATTTTGTAAGTTTAAATCTAAATCTACGTAATTACAGTGTTCTTCATTTTTATCGGAACTACCTACCTATATTTTATATATTTTTTTTGTTCTAAATACAACCCTACTGAAAATATAACTATAGCTAGCTGTTAATACTAGACTGCGCTAAGCTTCAGCTTCATTTGGCACACTTTCAGATTGCTCAATTGAACGTCCAAATAACGTGGTTCTAGATCCAAAAGTTTTATATAAAAGTTTTGTATTCCAGAACTACGAATGTTTTGTAACGCCGTGATGGTACAGTACAGTTATGCTGGAATTAATGTAGAGCTGTAGTAGGTATGTAGTGTTTGAGCCTATTCAGTAATAAGGCCGTCATTGACACCTACTATCGATCCCCAATAGAGGAAATGATAATATTTAAGTTACGATATTCCACTGATACACAATGTCGGAGTGTCTTAATAAGATTCCGGGAATAAGCGTGAAGCTGCTATTTCATGTAAAATAAGTGTAGAGTGAAATAATTTACCAAACTAAAAAAGACATACTTAAATAAAAAAACCCTTGAGAATTTGAAAGATACACAAATGGACGACTAACGAGATACGCTTATCTCCAATTGATCAAACAATTGTAAATGAATTTATGTTCGGTCAGATAATTTCTATATACCCGCATATAAAAATTAAGCTTTGTACACGGAAATAAAGTAACGAATGTTTATAAATAATCTAATTGTTATAGTGGCCCTAGGGCCCTAGTAAAGAGGCCAACGCGGCGCTGGTGGGGGAAAACTGGGGCAGAGGTGGCGCAGTAAGACAGCCTCAGATTGTAAATGCAAAGATTGTGGTTTTGATCCTCACTGATGAAAAAAATCTTAAAAAAATATAAATATAAATATCAAATAGAAACATTACAACGTTAGCTTTCCAATAGCACACCGATCGATGGTTATCGCTTGATTGGGCGATGTCATCTGACGACGCGCAGTGAATACGAATACTCGGAGCGGAACACAATAGAATTAAGTTGTGTTAAATCAAAATGTGGGGATCGTTCGTGGAATGACGAATAGCCTGGAATCAGATAGAGATGTAGCCATTGTTAGACGATCAGCCCGCACAGCGTGCTAGTTGTTAGATATAGGTGTGTGGAGAGCCCTAGTATTACACAGCGGAATGGGCAAACACAACCTTTGCGTGTATATATTTCTCAACTGCGTGACGATAGCGCATAAGGATTATGACTTAAAATAACTTTATACGTCAGTTATTCTCCTTTCGCTTATAAATTACTGAAATAACTTACAATTAGCGACATCGGAGTGCGGTGGTATAGTGTCCGACTGCAGACGCAATGATTGCGGGTTAGATTCCCACTCAAGATAATGATTTTTAGGCGGAAAGAGGAATAAAGTGCTTTAGGACCAAGTTCCCACAGTCTATACTGCTGTTGGGGAAACAACGTAGTGTTTTTTTTGGTCTTTTTTGTGTTGTTTTCACAAATCAGGATAGTTGGACAAAACTAGTGTGCCCCACTAGAGCGAGGAATAACTATTATTTATTTCATTTCATCGAGTGGAAATCGAACTCACAACCTGTCGCGTTTACAGTCGCACGCTTGTGCCTCTGCGCCTCCGTTCTGGCAACCTTTTTTTGGTTAAAATATGAAGTCTTTAAAAAAAAAACCAAATAAAACAAAATTTTATTACACTTCAAAAGTTTAAAAAAAAATATCTTTTGATCTATTCACAAGCTTTTATTTCCTTTTTCTTGTTAGGTATATTTTTTCTAAATATAAATATTCTTTATTTCTACAAAAAAAGGTGTCAATCGGGGTTTTGGACAAACATTTCTAGGCCCTGTCCTAGCTCCTCCCACCTTTGATTGATCGCCCTTCAGCGATTTATACGACTTCGACAAATAACTGCTATTTGCGGGATTGCAATTCGTAAAATTTGGTCGAAAAAAAAATATTTGTTTTTGTTTGCAGCTTCACGCTGTATCCCGCTTATAGCAGGGTAGGTAGAACATAGTGTTAACACGCTCCGTTCATTCTGGAAGCATTGCGTATTTAACATAAATGACTACTGAAATAAAATTTTGAAAAATTGTAATTTCTTCTTCCGCGTCACACATAATAAATTCCGAAAACGAACTCACAACCGTCGCGCTTACATCAGATACTGACCCACAATGTTCATACGTGTAGATATAAACAATACAATATTCTAATAATTAAAGATAAATGTGTACTCATACCTACCAGCGGTGTACCACCCTATACTGCTATACCCTTACTCAAACACGGAGCCCTTCGAGGACCCTCTGA
This sequence comes from Heliconius nattereri, assembly GCA_013403645.1. Classification (NCBI taxonomy): domain Eukaryota; kingdom Metazoa; phylum Arthropoda; class Insecta; order Lepidoptera; family Nymphalidae; genus Heliconius; species Heliconius nattereri. The sequence goes on from JAAIXI010000222.1 coordinate 10,409,510, forward strand.
AATTGAGACGTTTATCTTAGAAGGAAACGCAAACAAGCAACCGATATGTTTCTGCCGTTGCCAGTAACCTTAGCGTGTCTAATATTGACGTACAATTAATGAAAATTTTTGAAATGTAAACGTAAATTGAGCTTTTATAAATAAGATGGTTTCTTGAGAAAATGACAAAGATTTAGAGAGACTGTCGCGGCGCAGGGTCGTCGATAGGCGTGTCGTTGTCGTTGTAGGCGGCGGTTGTGAGTTCGATTCCAAATTAATTAATTATTTAATATTTGCATTTCCTCAATTTTGATACAGCGTGGAGCTACAAAAGGTAAAGTGATACACATACACTTGTAAGTGTATTATGTATGGTTGTTTGATTTCTTCAAGAATATTTTGAGAGATTAAAGATAAGCTACTCGATGCTTCATCTCAATTTACTATGTCTAGCTGTTTAAAAAGAGAGGTCGGACGGAGTGATGAATTATCTCTTGTCACTCCGGTAAAAAGATAAAGCGTGACGTTGATTTACGCCACTCAAATAAAAACAATTGAAAAAACACCATAATCTGTACTGTAATACACTGAGTATTGAATTTGTTGCTTGATTTAAATACACCTGGCAACGTAGGCAAAGGGATCCTCATGGAAATCTCCTGTTTTGTTTTCATTCAGACACTCTCTACCAAATTCTGGAGGCGTTATTTGTTGAGTCGCGGAGGTCAACGCGTCCTCAAAGCGAGGAAATCGAACTCACAACCAATAGCGGCTGACAACTACATAAAATTAACCGATGTTGCTTAACAACCATTGTTTCTTTGATACGTTCAAAAGTACTTATAAAAATACAATATTTATAAAATGTACGATACGAGTATTATTGGTCTGTAATATTGCTGTATTTCCGGCAGCCGTGGCCTGGCTGGCTGGCTGAGGGTAGATCCATTCATTTCTTTTGCGTTTGATCTGCGGAATTTCTTTTATCGGGTTTCTTCATTCACGTCAGACTGAGCAAGCTATTATTTATATTTTGTAGGGATGTGCGAATTTGTTTTTTTATATATTAATATATTTATTTGTGTAATTTGTGTAACGTATTTAGTAATTTAATATTGAGAGTTAATAAACTCAACTAACGCGCTTATATCAAAACGCCGCGTCGGTCTTGGCGCAGGAGCACAAGGGTGTGACTGCAAGCCACAAGTGCGACAAGTTGTTTGGTTCGATTCCCCGACAAAATTAAATATTTACTACTTTGATCTGTTCGGTCTCGACCCATCGCAAAACGTGGCGTTAAATTGTCACCTCAAGACGAAATGAATCCAGAATGCCGAATTCTAAGTGAAAAACGCATGTAAGTTAATGCTAGGTTCCCAGATTCACTCTACGTACCTACTTATATATCACTACAGCATGGACTAAATATTATTTGCCATAAATCCATGGAATGGAAGGACCCAACCATAGTAAATTAAGTAATCAACAGCTATGACAAATGACTGTACGCAATGGCAGGCGGGCATCTATACGAGTACGATATCTCAACAATTTACTTTAGAGGCTTATGTTTTCATAGATGGAGTGCTCGTTGGTTTATATTAGTATAGCAATATTTAAAATTTTGTTAGAAAGTTTATAGATAAAATTTATTGTGATACGCATTGATTGATTTATATATATTTTTTTTGTATATTAATAATGGAGACCTGCCCTACACCTCGTCCGCTTGAACCACTTCTTTGTTTATTTAATAAATTGAATTGAGTTATAGGATAGTTCATTCCCCGTTAAGACACTTCCTTTCCTAGATGTCCGTCCAACTCTCGAGGCATAACGTGTTAGGAACTCAACACCTCAGATACATACACTAAATTCTCCTTTACTTTTTCTTGGGTTCCGTACTCCAAAAGAAAAAACACGGAACCCTTATAGGATCATTTTGTTGTCTGTCCATATGTCAAGAGCATTTATCTCGAGATTGCAAAGATTAATATAAAACTGAAATAACATAAAATATTCAGGTCTGCCGTCTCTTGAAATATAAAAAAAGTCAAGCTTCAAAGTCAACGCAATCAAAATATACGAAGCGTTTATTAAAAGTTTTTGCTGCAATTTGTATGAAATACGCCGTGTAATCAAAACCTATACAGTACTTTCCGAGTACCTATAGTTACAAATATGGCAATAAGAGACAAATTTATAGATTTCGCTCTTCTTGCAAATTCATACTAAGTGGTAAGTGCAAATTTATAGATATTTCATACTAAAAAGTCATTACAAACTTACAATTGCAGTTCACTTCCTACAAAATGATTGAATGCATCCGCAAACTTAAGTTTGTCAACTTTTATTAATTGTATTTTCCGTTGACATACAATCCTGAAATTGTTCCTCGGTGTTCGCGTCCGCCTCGCATAAAATCAGTTCCTTATGTACCTACTTATTTAAATACCACAGAACAGACTTTATTAAATGAATATCAAAATATTAATTATCCTGTTAATTCGTTAAAACCACCTTTGAATCATCAGGTTAAATGAAAATTTCAGTAGTGTCAGTCCTACAAAAATATACCATATAGAAAAATACTACTTAAATTTCGGTATCGGACTTCTAAAATATTATGATTACAGAGACAAACAAAGACCTTCTCAAGATGCCCATAAATAAGCCTCTGAATGATTTTTTAAGTTTGATTACAGATCAAAGCAAAGCTAAGCTTGTATGGAAATGAGTTCAATGTGTAGGTATGACCGGATGAGCGTAAGGCTATTTATATATATATATATATAAATAACTTATTTTTAAAAATAACTTTTTAGTATGTTATTCTTTCTTGTTTAGCTTCAGTTGTATCCCGCTCCTAGCAGAGTTGGCAGAGAGAATCTGATAAGAGTTGTTATGTAATGAAGATGTGTTAAGACACTCCGTTCTCGTTAAGATATTTCGGTTCCACACTTTTCACCGTATTCTGGAGACATTGCACACTTAACGCCTTATTACCAGAGCAAGGAAATAAAAATATTAAATATTTAATTTCCTTGGATTCGAACCGTGGGTTTCGACACCTATCATTGTATTTACAGTAGCAGCCTTGTGCCCGATTTACTGGCCTTTTGTACAATTAATATGTAATATTATGTGGATAAAAAAGTAATTTTAGTAAGAGATGCTTTCATCTTTGATGTTAGTAACCTAATGACCCTTAGAATGATCCTTGTAGCATCTAACTATACATCTTTTTTATATCATTTTTAAGAGTGAACGTAGTTAAGGCTCTTCTTCGTTGCACCAAATTAGCCTCAAATCTATACAATCTAATATTTTTACTTCAGAGAGATTCTAGTATTGATACTAGAATCTCTTTAGTACAGTTTGGTACCTTGTTTTTACACCTAATTTTCAAAGTTTCGTGTTGAGTAACGGAACTCAACGCCGCGCCTTATTTTCTTACCAGGATGAGATAATGGAAATAATTAATTCCCCCGAGTGCAAAACAAACTATGTATATAATCAATTAAAACATATTTATATCCTTTCAAACACTTTCATGAGGCAAGTGGATGTGAACAAAGTGCTGTGTATCTGGACAGAGACTGATGTTCTTTAGACTTCATTATGTTTCCTTTCACAAAGTACACGTGGACAGCAATGGTGATTGAGGCCGTCGAAGCGTAAGAGCACCAAGGGAAAAGCCCAGCGTTGAGTTCCGCATATGGATAATGGAGTTTCTTAATGCTAGGTTCCCTTTGCCTATCCTGCTGCGTGCGGGATCGCGCTTCCGTTGTCCTTGAACAAAATGTTGGTTCAAAGGGTTAACTGTTACTTATAACTAGGCATACTGAAGCGTGGACTTGTCTAAATTATATTGTAACTAGTTCTTCCCTGCGGCGTCGCCCGCATGGTCATATGGAAATTAATAATAAGTGTGTACACATGTCACATTGTAAGTGCTCCAGGTGACTGATAGTGTGATAGTTACACTGTATCTTGAACACCTAGAACGAGTCATTTCTCATACAAAACTCATAGTTATTACCATTTAATAACACTGACAAAGCCTCAAGTACATAACAGCGTAATTTAATATATTTCTTTAGAAAATATTTTTTCTCAATAAGGAAGAGTGACAAGATAATAAAGTGCTAGAGTTACAGCATTCCTTGACCACCCACATTTTGTGCACACTAGTGTTGTTTGTAAGTGACCTGGAACGCACGTGGGCATAGATACAAATAAGTAATAAACAATCGCTGAGTAATAGACACATAATTATTATTGAAAGTGATATGATATCATGCATTTCTTTGTAAAATATATTCTGTTCTAGAATTGCCACTCAAATTTCGAAATTTTACGTGTAGAGTGGCGGACCCCAACGCCGCGCGTTGCTCCCTCACGCGGGCATCGAACCCCCAGTGCAGCTCGACGGCCTGACGCACATTTATATAAGGTTGTAGTTATTATTTATTACTATAGTTCAGTCTCTCCGCTCCTGGCACACACATGTCGCAACACTCGGCCGGCCGGCCCGTCCCAACTTTGTTAGTTAATTGTTACAAAACCACTAATTCTAAACAAGTTTACTCTAATTTTCTCTTGTAAATTGAAACTGTATACAACTGGCATACATTTTGCCTTCACTAGTTCGTGTATAAGGATTTGCCTTGCTTTCAATAGTCTTAACGGATGGGGATATTTATGCATTAGGCTTCCCCTCCCTATCCTATTATATGCGGAATACAGCGTAAAGTTAAATAAAAGATGTAGGTATGTGGTTAAAAAAATTTTAGGACCTTAATACCACTCACATATCAATATTCAATTGACATTATAATAGTATGATATCATGGAACTGGCGTAATAATGAAGTTGGAAGGTGGGAGAAAAACCAATGAGTTTAAGCATATTCAATTAGTTTTTAACATATCATTCTTATTGCAAGCGATGAAGACCTGCCAATGGAACTGGAAGTTGACTGCTGGTTCCAAAAAAAGTGTGTCTTAACTTTTATAAAAATATTTATATTCTTTCATATACTTTATTTATGATTATTGCAGAGGACAACTCTTGCCTCAAGGGGACGATAGTATTTAAATTATTTTATTTTCAAAGAATGAGTAAAACAAAATGTGGATTGAGTTCTGCTACTCAACATACAATATCTTTAAAACATGCCGAAAACAGTGTCTATGTTTCCTTTTCTTTAAGTTTCCCCAATCTACACAAATTTCTGTAATATTTGACTATTTATTGAAGAAAAGTACAAAGTATTTATAATAATAAATAACTATAACAACAGCTGCAGAAGAAAACATTCAAAACAAAGTAGTTTATCATATTAACATATCTTAACTATTTGATCCAAATAGGGCGTCTCGCTGTATCAAAATGAAGCTATTAAACTAAAACAAAAAGGCTGACCGCGTCAAATCTAACGATTTCGTGAGATGATTCTTAAGATATATCTCGTTAATACGAATTAGATAGGATACAGAATCATAAAAGTGATCATAAAATATATCATAGAGTGTTTTATTTTGATACAAATATTATTTGGTCCATAAATGTAACGGTATTTTGACTTAAGTATGATGTTATTATGTTTTGGGCTTCACGCTGTATCCCGTGTGAAGCTAAAGGCTCCAACAACCAACGCAACAGCGGCCACTAACCTCTTCTAACGACACATAAATAGGTCAAATCTAGTAAACAGTGACAATATATCAGGGAAGGAGGGAAACACCCGCCGCCCGCTACTTGCTTTACTTGTTCGTTGTTGTTACTTTGTGACATGGTGACTGTTGGTACTGGTCCCATTTCTTCATCGATCCCGCAGTACTAAAAAGGTAATATATATTATGTAGTTTCTTATGTATTATTCTTTCCTATTTAGATATACCACTATTAGCACGAAATAAGAATTCATTCTTATAGTAATTCAGTTTTTAATTGTAGTTATTGGCCTCAGTTGGAATTCAAATCCATAATAATGTTATAAAAAAATTAGTTGTATCAAGCCCATTATATATATATATATACAGTTTATAGAACTATAGTTATCGTATATAAAGTTTATTAAAATAAAGTAAGGTGCAGTATTACGTAGTAGTACTATTGTAGAGACATCGTGTGCTCAATAACGGAACTGAACCGCGCTGTACTGAAGTTCATAAAAAATGTTTAAACAATTTTCTTGTGACGAAAAATGAAAATGACATCTGACGCTGAGATATTGTGAAGGTAAAAAATTAAGAGATCTTATAAAGTAATATAGAGTTTAACGGTCAGTTGGGGTGCTTAGTTAACTAAGTAACTCGGTTAAACCGCTAACTATTTCACTTCCTATGCAAAACTTTTAGATAGAAGTAATAATTACTAGTACCACGTCACGCGTCAACCAATTTTCGGTTCTAATAATTGGTCCCGAGAGCAATTTCAATCGCCCGAGAACTAATAGTTTCTCTAATTGATATCACTTTGACGCGATAAAGTAAATGGTATTACGAATGAAGTAAACGGAAAAAGATAACTGTGTTACGCTAAACGGTTTTAATTTGACAGTTTACTTTTAGACTGATTGTGGATTAAAATGAATATTTTAATGTAATTTTGCTACATTATTCATGCTATAATAGTCGTGATACGTTAAACATCTTGTACCAATCCTGAATAAGGGAGGGAATATTGAACATATATATACTTTCATTCTGCTATAGTTGTAAAGTGCGGCGTTGAGTTGCGCTACCTATCGTACAAAGTAACAATAAAATATTTAAAAACAGAAAACTATGAAATGGACGTAAACAAAATGTAGAGATCACAGTGACTTGTTACTAAGTTCTTTTAAGATAAAAATATAATTTTTTATAAAGTAAAAAAAAATCACAATACAAAAAGAAGGTTTCACTATACAATAAACAATTGTGATAATAATGAAAATAAAAAATAAAGTATAGAATGATTAATCAATAGATTCTCTCCTTCTTTTCCTGTCGATGCGTAAAAAAGAAATCTTTTCGAAATGACTATAGTAAGTTTTGTTTTGACGTACCTCAAATATTTACGAGGCAATATGGTCGACTACGCAATTCGCAAGTAGGACGATATTTCACAAAACACTCCACCTACCCTCAATTAACACCGCCGCGCCGCCAACTTTTCAATGTAAATACTCGCCAGGTGCGATGTTTACTGGGACTTGGGGAAATCATTTCTATTTTGAACGCTTAAATATTGATATTTCAACCTAAAATATATAAAAATATGAAAATAGCTTGTAACTGTTGTAACTGCGTGGCGTATTGGTAGAGTAGGTAGTTAAGTTTTAGTGAAAGGTTAGCCATTTTTCACTCAATAAGGGGGCATTGCGTGTCAATAAAGCTCACTGTTCTTTATCTGACATTAAATGTTACCCACTCACACACACACTACGCCACGACACTCTCTATATAATATATTTGATATAGTCATATGCTATGACTTAAAATGAAGCTCTTTTACTGTCGTAACGCGATTTAAATAAAGTACACAAAAAATAATAAAAAATATCTCCCGAGTATTAATATCAGCTCAGTTTATATTCATCCTGATATCTCATTGCTTGGTTTCCAATATTTTCTCAAAAAGCTCGTGAATATTTACAACGAGGTTATTGCTCTACGTCTGTATAATCTTGGCGTTTCGTATAATAGAATATTAAATTAGCTTAACCTATGCCGTGACAGCTTAATGCTGTTTGATATAAGCAAATAATACTACTTCGGGAAGAGCTCTTTGCTGTGGGTCGTTCTATGGTTTATTTCTTATTTCTTTCTTCGTTCATATAATGCTTAAAATAATTAAACATATTTACATTTATTTAGGCCGTCGCGCGTCGGTCAAGAAGCAGCGGCCATCGTTTGTCTTTTAACGCCACGGTTGTAGGTTTGGATCTCTGGTAACTCTACTCTAGTAACTACACAAAGCGTATGTTAACTTAACACAGCGTGGCTTAAGACTATGTTCTTGAGGGTACAACATGGAGCTATATCTCTGTTGTATAAAAAAACATTTACTAAAAACTTTATACATTTATTATATTTGGCAACACTAAACTCTAAGCAAAAATGTGCCATACATTTCGAATAGAGGCACATAAAGCAGGAAGCGCATCTCTAAGCGAGCCCCGGCGAGGGTTGCCAATCTGAATTTATATTACCCACTATAATACTTTTTATCCCCAAATAAAAACTGTATAGACAAACTTTTACGATTGTTCGACTTGAGTCGAGTTTTGAACAATTGCCTTCAGATTTCCCTCGACACTCGACCAGTTCTCATAATCATTAAGCAAAAGTTTTAGTTTCATTCAGAATATCTGATGAGAACGTCTAAATTACTATTGGGATTCATTGGCACTCATATTGTAACTTATAAAAACAGATATTTTGCATAACTTGGCAGTCTCTTGGCAGCTTTAGAAGCTATAATAATTAAGGTACGGTAAAATCATTCAAAATATTTCTGATTTTTTATTCCTTGCTGAATCCCCCATGTAACAAGAGAAGGTAGCGGGAGCGTAGTGGTAGACACTAATAATGTGTGATGTAATCGCCTTATTGCTAATAAGGAACTGTCTGTCCTGACGACGTTTTCTTTATCCCATTGACATCTTTAACAATGGACAGCAGGTTAATAGGCAATTATACTGGATTATGATGTAAGTGCACTCTAAGCTGAACAAGACCGCTTACTACTGTACTGTATACTGTTGTTTATTTGTATGTTCATAAGAAATTCTCATTCAAGATAGAGACTTAAGAAATTGTTCGTCATTCTGTTTTCTTGCGAATTTGCAGTTTTAATGCGCGGAGCGGGAATTGCACCCACTATGCAATCATAATCTGGAAATAAGATAAAAAGAATAATAACTAGAAACCAAATTTATGTAGAGCCTAAGTCTTGAGCTTTGTATAGAATTGAAACAAACGATTCCTAAGAGACAGATCACGCGTGTTCGCTAAACGTTGAGTTAATTGTGTAATATGTCTTGACGCTGCAGATTGTAAGTTTAAAATGTTAATTAGTTGAGATGCATCGTATAATGTTGCTCGAGGGAGCGGACCCCGCTAGCTTAGCACTCTGTTGCGGGGTTTGAATTTTTAATGGTCTTTTCTTTTCGTATAAGTGATGTAAAGTTTTGTAATAAACAGCCAACCAACCAACTAAAACCTAGTTGGAATTTATGATTTACAAAAAGTAGCATCACGCTTTTTCCTACACTACAGAGTAAGGAGAGAGTAAGTTTTGTGATTTATATTTTAATAATATAAAAAAAATGCTCAGTAAAGCCCTGAGTAGTGGTCGTGGGATTGTAATGAAACTTAAAATACAAATAATTAAGAAAAAAACATTTGTCATAAGTTGTGAAGAGAATATTCTGTTTCAAATTTCTATTTTAATATCAAAATATACTTTACTTTTCCTTAATGTTGGTAGATAGAGATAACTTCATATTCGGTTTTAATTTATTGTCCGATTACATGTTTAGTATAGGAACGCAACACCGTCCCTTGTCTTGTCTCGAGTCGGAATCGAACCCACCACCGTCTCTTTCACAGCTGCGACGGCCTTTTAAATTATAAATATGTAGAATATCTTTATATAAGTCAATCCAGTTTTATTACACACATGTTTATAGCCGTTATACTTTAGTGAAAGACACTTTTATGAATCCAATTAAGCGATCGCTCCTCGGGGATAAAAAATTACTTTTGGTCGTCATTTAGATATTGATAAGAGAAATGCTGCATTTTGTCATCCGCTCTCTAAAAGATGAGAGGGTTTGCTTATAAATCAACCCTTTCCGAAGTTGCTTTATGCGTTAAACATCGAAATACTTTTATTTAACTTCGGCATGTGATTATACTTCATTTAACTGATTCCAATTCTATCTGTCGTTTAATTTAAATTTATATAATGTGGAGGTTTTTGATTAAATTTGTTTTTATTTATGCTTTGTTGTTGTGCTGTAATATGTTGTGTATGTAATATATCCATGACAGGCCTAAATTCATAGTGAAAATAAAAAGTTATAAACCTTACATAAGGAGATTCATTAAGCAAAAATAGAAAATATATTATATACACCCACCATTCTATTATTTTATACCCTCAATCAACAGTAAGTAATAAATATATATTAATAATAAAAAGTTTTCTTCAAAAAGTTAATTGGTTTGTAATTGCAAAAGATTACATCGTGCAAGAAATGTATTTAGTGAAACCCCGGGGTACGAGGGTGGTGCGAGTGTAGAGAAGTGTGACGTAACGCGACGATTGTGGGTTCCATGTTCACTCGGGTAAGTAAATTATTACTTATTAATATTTGCATTTATTCACTCTAGTACCAAGGCAAAAACACTCAACAAGTAATGCCCCGAAAATGATGAACGGGGTCTCTTAACATTAGATTCCCTCTGCATACAGGAGCGCTGATGAAAATTTCTCTATTTTGTTGTGAATTCATAACTGTCATGTTTACAGAAGAATCTTAATATGTGTAAATCTATATACAAATAGTCGAATCTAAAACCTATTAATTATTCATAATCATTAACCACTAAACTAACAGGTCAATCAATAATCATGTTTCCTCCAGTGACGTGGAACGCGTTTTTGTGGCGCTCTCAGCCGCCGCTCGATTCTTAATGCCTCTATTAGAGAGATTAATTACCATCAGAATAAAAAACAACACAGATTTTTTTACATTCCCTACAAATTTAATTAATGACGATACCAATCTAAGGGGTTTTAGTTTTGGAATGAAAGTTATGCTTGTATTCACAATTTGTATATGAAATTTGATATTTGAATTTAATCGTTTATTATGTAGAGACGTTATGGTTTTAAATTATGTTCGTTATCATCATCTTTATGGCAGTCTGTTGAAAATTATAAGAATAACTTAAATATTATTGGAAATATTCTTGACAGTGATTATTTTGATACCATTTATAGAACAAGATATAAATTTTATGAAAGGATGCTCTCTTCAAAAGCCAATCTCACAATATTTGTATGTTTGTATTTGTTGATTAGTTTTCATTATGTAATATTTAGAATTGTATGTAATTTAATCGATGTGAATACACTATTTATTATTTTGATTGGAAAAATGACCAAAGTGACACATGACTCTGTTTTTTAAATTCTCTTTCTTTGCGACGTTCAGATTACACCAATTCATTTTATTATTTATAACATCGATCCAAATAATTGAATATAAAGCTTAGGAAATATAATATTTTCGTTTAAAATACTTAATTTATTATAAATGTTTTGGGTAAACGATCCCATCCCTGTGTTGACTAGCGCTCGACCCTAACCCCTCTTCCGCGCGAGTTAATACTACATATCTCTTGATAAAAACGTTATATCACTTTTATAAAAAGCTCCAAAAGTATCCATAAGAAACGAGACGAGCTTTGAATTAACAGAGTTAAGTTACATGAAGCTTCACTTTAAGTATTACTTAATCAACTTCGAAAGGATAAAGCTAACTTAGTTAAAAAGCTCATCTAACTTACAAGCGAGCTTTTGTTATAACTCCTTTATAGACGTACTAAGGACTTTATTCTCTACAATTTTCTAATATGTCATAGTCACAGTCGAGATGTATCTTATTAAAACATGATGGTAGTGGGCTCCGACCGAACTTAGGAGAAATGTATACATTTGAGAGTATTGCGGCATGCCATAGAATATAAAAGCAATGTAGAGAATAAGGATAGGAATAATATAAATCTCTCTGCCCGTTTGAAAATAAAATGCACCAAGGAAAGAAAAAAATATGCGTTATTTTTCTTCTCCTAAATATTCTAATATGATTTTCTCAAATGCTATCGTTTAACGCGGGTTGATTTCGTTTGTCGCATCATCGTCCCAGACAGTGGCGTGCCGCCTGCCGACGGAGTAGGACGTGTACTCGCTCTCTCTGCCTTCACTGTCGAGAAAGAATACGATCGAATATCAAAACAACGTTATTTTAATACCAGTTCAAATTACATGTCTTATAACAAATAGCTTAAGTGTTTTTTTATTGATATTTGTGTTACAAAGTAAAATTATCTCAAACTGTAAAATCTAGTTTATATTAAATTTTTGAAGGAAAGTGTATTTAATGTTAGTATAAAGTGACACCAAGCCCATGATATTACAACCATGATATTCAAAATGGGAGGGAAACCTCCAGGCAAGAATCCACCAGAGAAAACTGAGAAAAAAGAGGAGAATAGTTGTGAGAAATGTCCGGAACCCTGGGTGTACTGTGTGGTGTTGTATTGTGCGTGTGCCATGAGTCTCATATCTAGTGGATACAGTCTCTACAAGCAGCAAGGAGTCCAAGATAGGCTCTCTCTTTTAGAAGAGCAACATTTGGCCTTAAGAAGTGCTGTCTTAGAGCCGCAACAACCTCTAGTAGAGCGTCTTAGACGAGAAGCTTATTCCAGACCCTTAAGTTACTGGAGGCAGAGAAGAAGCATTCGTGAATATGGTGATTGCGTTTGTCCACCAGGTATTTGGAAATTTTATATTACTTTTATGTAGAGACTTAAAAGCAAATAAAATCCGTATTTTGTATTATAATGCTATTCAAAAGTTATACTTATTGTTACTGTTTTTTCTACGCATGTATGTTCGTACGTATGTTCTTCGTCTCTTATTACTGCATAAAAAATAAGTACACTAATTTAATAAATTACGCTCCGTCTAGGTATTTTGCCTCTGGTGACAAAGCAATTTTCTTAAAATGCCTACAAAAACTGTAATAAAAGGTTCGGAATAATGAAGTTAGTAGTCTTTGCAGACCGTCATGATAAATAGTATAATATAATTCATATTTCTTATTTACTATAACACATTTTTTGTTACAAATCTAATAAAACACAACATGTCGTTTAGCTATTAAGTTGTTCAACATAAATGAGCAACACGTATACAACATATTATCCAATACTCGTAGGTACATGGTAGAGCCGCAAATTACATTCACTTGTTTGTGAACTTGATATTTTTGACCTGTTACTATATGAATCCTACGACATAAATTTAATTAGTTTTTTCCCATTTCTAAGAAAAATGAATTTATTCAGTGACAATAATGATTGACAAATTACAAAGTTGTTAAATTCTATGGCTATATTGTACAAATAAATTTATAAAAAAAGCTTCAGCCTTGAAGAAAATTTGTATGAATCAGTCTATCACTTATTTTAAAAAAAATAGCAAATAAATATAAGTGATATAAACATTCCACTCCGGTCCGTAACATAAATATTGAATTTGGTCGACGACAACCCAACAAATCGAATACGCAGTCGTATTTACTCGCTCTGACACCGGTAAATAACTATTAAAATCGATCAACTCTATTAATATTTATTCAGTACCGACAAAATTTGTTTGTATTCATTTCTATGTATATTATATGAACATCTCTTTTCACTTTCCTTCTGAAATTCTTAATATTTTACAAGCAACCTACGTATCTACTTATGTTAGAGCTATCCAGTCAAAGTGTGCCACTATGGAATATGGACCCGCTGTCGTATTAATAACATCGATATAAACTATAAAATGGTCATTTTGCTATTGATTTCAAAATATTTACGTAACACACAAAATTCGTAGCGATTTGCATTCATCCTATCATTATTTACAGTATTAGCGACGGTATAGCGACAACGACAGCGCCCAATCGATATATCATTCTATTCGTCCGCATTCAATCGTAATTATTGTGATCTATTATTCTGTACTTTTTAACAATAACATGTAATCGCTGGTGATTGATAGGACAAGTGACTCTACATCCGCCTCTAATTTAACAGTATATATATAACTGAAACTATATATATATATATATAATAAAAACTCTGTCGTATTGAATTGTAATCAAAATACAGAAGTGATTGTTCTATTAAAAAATCAAATCAACCATTTTTTTTAACTTACTAATGGTGTTGAAGTCTAAATTTTGGGTAACAAAACCTAGGACAGTACGTTGAAACAATGGGATATGAACGGGTAATTTATTTAGATAAACTTTAAGATTTGCTAAATTTGCAATTTTTAAATTAGCACAGTTTTATTGTATTTCTGATTCTAAGACGCCATCGTGACGGGGCACAAGACGGTGACTGTAACGCGTTAGTTGTGAGTTTGATTCCCATTCGAGAAAGTGAATTATTTGTTATTAATATTTTTCCGCTCAGGCACTAAGACAAAAAGGCCAGTGCTGGAAAGTGGGGAACGTAGTGTCGTAATACTAGGTTTCGTCTGCTTACCTTGCTATGTGCGGGATAAATATATATATATGTCAAAACTTATTATAGACCTTATGAAGAGAAAAGAATGAAGAAGTTATATAAAAATTAAGAAAATATCTCAGTTTTGTATAAAAAACTGACATTCAATCTTTTAAACTGTTAATTTTACCTTAATCTTTATTCACATCAACCCTGTAATTTCGTACCGGTCGCTTTTAAGAGACCCTTTCAAAAAGCTATTAAATTTTTCTGTCGTAATACAGGGTTAATCCCGGCCAACTGTCAAATAACCCCATAGTTATCAAAACCCTCAGGCGTTGATCGAAAAATTGATAAACGGTTGAGATGGTGCAAATACGCTGCCAATGTGACACTTGAGGTTCATAAGTCCAAGTTAATACAGATTTGAGATTGCAGCTTACTTTAATATTGCGACTATTACAGGTTTTTAGAGCAATACGTTGTTATGTAGGAGGAATGGATGAAAAACTAAAGTATTTAGACTAATTTCTAATTTTTTTTTATGTGAATTGTGGTACTCGCAACGTGAAGGTATTATTTTTAGGTGCTTATTTTCAGACACGAAAAAGGAATCTGTATATGGTTTTTTATTTTTTATTGATATATAAGATAGAATTTTAATTTATGTTATATATGTATATATTGTAAAATATACATATCTATATGTACATTGTGTATATAATGTGCATTAATATTCACGTCAAATAACGAGCATAACAACACTAAATCTCTTATTACAACATAATAAAATTCAGAAAGGCGTCGCCACTCGCCGTAAATAAATAAAATCTACTAATTTCTAAAATCCGTGGGAACGAGCCTACAATCGATAGCAAAAATAAACTGAGGGTACCAACAACCCCGTAGCGATAAAGGTGACGTGTGCATGTGACAGCGCCCTACGGGTTGCCACACACGACCACATAAAATGTGGAAAAAATTGGCGTCAATAAGATAATGAGATTGTTATTTATGTTTTATTACAGATGGTTCCGTTTTTTCATAACATATTTAGAATTTTATTAGGCATAGTGAATCTGGTGACTAATCTAAAGAGATTTAGAGAGAAGACAAAGGTCTTTCAGATTTTTACCTCTTTGAAACATTGTGTGTTAAATGGTTGTCCAAGTTAAAAAATATTTTACCATCTCAAATAGGTACATGCAATGCGAGTTCCATGCGTTTTTATAATGAAGCCAGGGAATATACATTTACTGGCTTAATCAAAAATGTATGAAACTCGCAAAGCTCCGTAATATTTGTAAAAGAAGTTAGTGATACTTCTTTCACATTCATATGTGACAATNAAATTTTCTCCGCACGCTGATTGAACCAATTTAACGTGATTGGTTGTCAAAATAAAAATAATTTTTATCATACAAATATTTCCGCCATAAAGAACGAAAGCGAGTAAATTTCAATTAATCCAATATATTGGTAAGTGGGAGCCGTCATTTACATCCTTCTCTTAGATAAGGAAAATATTCATTTCATTTTATTTTCTAAAGAAAACCTCGTAAAATAGTAAAAAACAGATTTAATTTTTAATTTTCTGTTTCGTATTGAGTCGCCGAACTCAACGCCGCGCTATGTCCGCCAAAGCGGAAGAGTGGAAATAATTGATATATAGTCAATATCCCTAAGTTGAGATATAATCTAAAACTATGAGATTTAAAGTCTATTTTTTTTTAAAAAAAAG
The DNA here is from genome assembly GCA_013403645.1 of Heliconius nattereri. Classification (NCBI taxonomy): domain Eukaryota; kingdom Metazoa; phylum Arthropoda; class Insecta; order Lepidoptera; family Nymphalidae; genus Heliconius; species Heliconius nattereri. Next base: position 10,425,521 of record JAAIXI010000222.1, read on the forward strand.
AACAGCTATATTATTAGTTATTTACACGTAGCAGAAGCCCCCCGGTATCGTTACTCTGTTACTGGCCTTCCTCGATACATACACACAATTCCCACCACTGTTACCTGAGATTGGCGCGAGCAGTCAAACAAATTCTTCTACTTTATAATATTCTCGTAGTTTATCCCAAAACTTAGGCGAAATTCTAGTATTATAATAAAAACATGTCCTGTATGTGCTAGCGAGTAAGCACTAAGCAATACTAAGTTAGCTAAGTTTGTGAGTAAGCGTGCGAGCTCTAACAATAGACAAAGGCCGGGGGTGCAGTCGTTGTTTAGGTTATTGTGTATTATAATATGCATGTATGTACGTGTATGTAAATGCATAAACTGAATATGCGTTTAATTTGATGACTACGTATATGATTGTTTTTTAAGATAAAAATATAATATTTTATAACAAATTGTAGAGTAGGCAGAGAGAATGAGAATAAAGTGTTAAAGATTTAAGCTTTAACATTTTTTATGACATTGTATGCTAATTGATAGAACTCTTTCGTCGTTCAAAAGTGCAGAACGGAGTGTTTTGATTAGATATTTCTCTGTCTACCTTATATATGCTGATAGAATAGAGACTGACTGATTCCATCAAGGCCACCGAGGTGCACTTGGAGAGCGCCTGGCTGTAAGTGTGAAGATTGTAGGTTTGATTCGGGCTACCTTCATTTTTGGGCTCCGAGACGAGACAAATCACAGCGTTCAATATGTCCACTTAACTAGTAATTTCTCAAAATTGGGTCGTGCTTAATAACGGGGTAACTCTAGATTTTGCTCTTTTTATAAATTTTCTATTAAAACCGATAGATAGTCTTTCAGTAAAGGGCTCAGACCATATTACAAGATTACTTCTATTTAACGTCGTTACGCCACTGATTACATGAGGCCTAGTAGTAAAGTGGTTTGTTTGTTGAATACTAAGTTTAGTGTAGGTTTGGTACCGGGGTCCTAATCTTATATTTATACAGGAGAGTAATCATCGAGGCCGTCGTGGCGCAGCGGCACAAGAGTATGACTATTAGTAGGTTCAATTATTTAATTCCTGGTAGTGAATTATCTTTTCTCGCGCTGGTAACGCAGTAAGAAATGGACTGTCTTCACACAAGCTTCCCTCGACCCACCCTGATATATGCGTGATACAGCGTGAATCTAATAAAATTAAAATAATAATCATGTATTATTACAAAAATATTCTAATATAGAGAAAGTATGTAAGTACAGTTAATTCATCTTTAAAAGTAGTCAGAGAGCTTGGACGGTTTCCAAGAAGGGCGGGTTCAAGTCCCGTTACGTTCAACACATTTGTACGTTTTCTAAAATATTTTTCTACCCTTAGAGTGAAATAAGACTTCATTTTTTATACTATAATATTACTTAATTTTTTTACTATAATACATTAAACATTTACGTGATAAATTACCTCTAATTATATAAATTAAAAGCAGACGATAATTTATGAGCGCTCCGCTTAAAATATGAACAATGTGCTAATCTAAAATGTATGTTCGGAAAACAAGCATAATTAAATTTTAAATATAATATAATCTTTATAAATATTTTTCAATAATAAATGTTATATGTTGTTTTTTAAATATAATATATTACACACCTGGTGAGTGTATGTACATATGTAGAAATACAAACAGTGTCTTGTTTCCTCACAGGATAAAGTTTTCGAAGCTTGCGGTTGCCCTCGTAGTACTTCAGAGGTTTCTGTGTATCTCCTCTTATAGAGGAACTATAGATACTTCGATATTACGTATAAAATATAGGTTTATATAGTATTTGTAAGGTTTTCGTATATAGCAAGGTTGGTTGAAAGCGTCTAGTGTAAAGACACTCCATTTTACAGCAGTGGAACTTAACGCCGTTGTCTATTTTAGCAGATCAGTAATTTGAACATATCCCTCGAGGAAGGATCGAACCGACGTCTACTGTGTAAATTAAGAATCACTGTTCCACTGCGTACTAGTGGCATCTTTTTATATTTTATTTTTTTAGCTTCATGCTGCATAAAGCAGGTAAGGCAGGAGAAACTTAATGTTAAGATACCCCGTTCCCCAATTTCCATTGAATTTTGAGGCATTCCGTATTGAGTGACGGAACTCAACGAAGCAACGCCATCATTTTATTCAAGATTTTATAAAGGAGGCTTTATTGACTGTTAACGCGATGGTTGACGGCTGGGTACCCACTCGGGGCCAAAGAAATTTCCTGCTTTATTAAACATTACTTACATTTTATAAAGACAGAAAGAACCCAGTGTTAAAACACTTCCTTCCCATTAAAAGAATTCCATTGTCCCTTTTTGTCAAATTCTCGTGTGTAAAGAGTCGCTTTGCTTCGTTATCAGAGCGAAGAAATGAAAATATTAATTATTTAATGTCTATGAAAGGGAAGCGAACTCATAACCTTTCGCATGTTGTGTCCCTGGGTGCCTGGTCTCTATATACATACATATATTGTTGGGCCAGACCACACACCAGACTATCTGGCGGCACGCCAAACGTTAACAACGTGGACCTAAACGGCCGCATAATAATTACATTTGATGGACGGACGTGACAAGCTTTTCAACTTCACTAGATATTTTTCGATCGAAATTTTGGGCCAATATCAAACCTTGGATCGTGGTAGACTCTTTTAAGTTAGTTAATTAGCTTATCAAAATTTTGTGACTCTTGGAAATTAAAGCGCTCGTCTCGAATTAAGCCATACATTGTTACGCTATGTTAAAAGCGCCTCTTACAACTTTTTCTTCTTGTTCTGAACTTGTATTAATTTTCATCCTAGTGCTAGGACACTCCATCTCCACTTTCTGCCAAATTTTCAAGACATTGCATGTTGAGCGGCGGAACTGAAGTCCGCGCTTTGTCTTGTTACCAGAGAGAGAACATATTTAATAAACATATTTAATTGGCTTGAATCCAAAGAAAATAAAATTTATACTTAATTTATATTCATTGCATTAGCAAAGAAACATAATATAACGAAGTAAGAAATTATTTAAAATTAATTTTATCAGCAAGTCGCAGTCGAGCATTACGAAATGAAGTCGCAACTTTGCACGGACGAGCGATGAGACTTGCAGAAACTTTGGATCTTCACAAAAAGTATTGAAACGTCGAAAGTATCTTATTTCAACGGATGGGACCAGATATTTTATCGAAATTATTAGCTATAAATGTATTTTTTTTATTTTTAATGCTGCTGAAACTAAATTTATTACTATTATTTAGATATTTGGGCCTTACAATAGTTTACACAGTTGTTTGCGTGTGTTTCAGGAGTTAGTGTGCGTTTTCGTACATTTTTTTGCTTTACGTTTTATTCCGCACATGGCAACCTAGGCAGAGGGAACCACGGAACCTATTACCTATATATCCGGAACCTATATCCCCGATTTGTCGCCAAATTCTTGAGGCAAGAGCGTGCTAAGTGACTGAACTAAATGCCGTGCTTTACTTCGTTACCAGAGCGGGAAAATTAAAAAATCCGCATCTGTGGCTCTTGTGCCTCTTTTTTAACATAATTTACTTAATGTTAATTAAATACTTATGACAATTATACTACATAATAATATTTATAATATATTATTATTTTACTTATTTTTTAGTAAACTTAAGTTCCTGTCGGAGGATAGGGGCCGGACATTTTAAATCCGCGAAGCTCTCACACAAAGCTCCCCTTCCACATCGTCAACTTACTGATTCAGGCACATTCTGATTAAACATCCTGTTCGACCCCTATTAGTTGAGTGATAGAGAAGGCTTGGCTAAACACAATTTTACTTCGCAAATATTTCCTTGGGTCTAAATATTATAATGTGGCCCACTTCGCTTAATACTTTGCTGTAAATCGATCGATTGTTTTAAGTGTGAGTACAGCTTATGGAGGTAAAATACTTGTATGACAAGAAATGAAGTATAAATAAGATCAGATCATAGTTTTCTGGTTACATGCGGGGTTTAATGACCCCCTGCCAAATGGGCCGACGACATAAAGAGATTGGCGGGAAGCGGATGGGTACCAAAAGCTGAGGATCGAGTGTGGTGGCGAGAATTGAGGAAGGCCTATGTCCAACAGTGGACAAAAGATGGCTGTTGATGATGATGATGATAAGAGGCCGTCGCCGTCGGATCGGTAGAGGGAACATATCGTCTAATTGTAAACGTAGTGGTTGTAAGTTTAATGCCCACTCACGGTAGTACCAGGGTTAAGCTGGAAGCTCGAGCACACAAGTTGTAAAATTTGGGCAGAAAGTGGAAAACGGAATATCTCAACACTAGATCCTGCAGTGCAGTTTTGCTAGACACAGAATAAAACCTAAAATATATTATAAATTTGAAAGTTTGAAGTTGTTTGTTGGACTTTCACGCAAAAATTGTCTATAATATAACCACAATCTTAAGCGGGTGAAGCCGCGTTCGGGCCGCTAGTTCAATAATATTTGTAATAGCTGCTTTCAAAGCACACCATATATGTTTATTTGCGCCTAAAAGTACACGCTCGAATAATTAAGGGGCGTATTAGGCACGCAAGAACGTATCGGGCTTTTCATTGAGCCGTGGCCCACTACTTAATCCACCTTTTGTGTGCTATCATTTATTTCCCCTTACTTAGACACATTCCCATACAAGTTGTGTAATGTAGAGCGGATAGGTTTGCTCTACATGGTTTGTTTTAAATGAGCCTTTCTTAATATTAATAGTAATAAATAATTATACATATTAATATTGGTATATATATATTAATAGTTTCCCTACTGAGGATCGAACTCAAATCGACCGCGCTAGCCGTCAAATAGCCTTTATCTATATAATACATTTTATTGCTTAAAATTGTTTTTATAAAATATCTAATTATATTTATTTAAATAAACAGTTTATCCAACGCCATCACTCCCTCTACATACAGTTCCACGGGAATAGAACCTACATCTATACACATGCTTGTAAGGATATAGTTCAAGATGTTTCAACTGGATACTTTTGTCTTATACGAACCTGGAGTTCACTTTGTTCACATTTTTTTTGTTCATTTTGATTCTTCTATGTTATCTTGTGTAAGACAATTGTCAGTGTCAGGGTATTTTACAGAAAATAAAATAATAATACCCACATAATTATTTATAAAAGAGGAAGGGAACGGCTATAAAAAGTGACGTTTTTGATGGATTGAGTCAGTACGTCGTTATTCTGCCTCCCGTAAGGTGTAAAATTGTGACAGTGTTCAAGTATTTAAAATCAGTNCCCTCTACATACAGTTCCACGGGAATAGAGCCTACATCTATACACATGCTTGTAAGGATATAGTTCAAGATGTTTCAACTGGATACTGTTGTCTTATACGAACCTGGATTTCACTTTGGTCACATTGTTTTTGTTCATTTTGATTCTTCTATGTTATCTTGATAGTGAAATACATTGTTCCTATTATTTTTAGCCTCACGCTGTATCCTGCACATGACAGAGTAGGCAGGGGGAACCTGGGAACCTAGCCTAACCCTCAATCGTGGCTGTTCCAGCCACAGTATTGCTTTTTATTCATGTCTATAAATATACAGGCAAATAGTAGCTCAAAACTCTACAATGTCAACAAAAAAGTACATAATATGTTTACTATTTTAATAGAAATTTCTTGTTCCTTATTCCTTAAGCAAAGTGAGGCGGAGTAGGCAAAAGGAACCTAATGTGTAGACTCTCTGTTACACATTTTCCGCCAAATATTTGAGACATAGTGTGTTGCGTGGTGATATTCAGTGACGCCTCAGTGGTGTCAGTTGACAGAGGGCCAGTGGAAATAGTTCGCTTCCCAAGTGGATTCAATACCCATTTTAGTAGTGAATGTTGCAACCGCCGCGTTTGCAAAATGATTTTATTCTAGCACTAATGAATATAAAACAAAATTGTCGAATAATAAATTAAAAATATATACGAACATAATAATACATTCATGAAAATAGATTGGCAAGGTAGAGTTGTTTTTTTTAATAGACCTTGAGAATTGAAATGTTCTGTGTTTTTTGCGTAAAATTATGATTAAAAACTTAGGTATAAGTGCTTTAACGAGTCGCGGATATTAAACAAAGTATTAAATATCCATTGAGGTCATTGCGGCGTAGTAAGGCAACATCTGACTGTACGAGTACACGCGATGGTTCTGGAATCGATTCTTACTTGGGTAAAAGAATCACTTAATTAACTAGAACTTTGTATCGTGACGTTCACTTCCGGCATTCAAATAATTTCGCGAACGAGAAAAGGTTTTCTTTTAATACAGAAAATACCAATCATTGTGATTGTACTTATATTAAAATCTTTTTGGAGTTTACTATCTACTTAATTCAATACAATCATATAAGTTATATAAAGAGAACGTTGAAATAATGCGATGATATTACAAATTTCTTTCAAAAAACCGTTTTTTCACATAAAAAAATAATGTTTTGTAGCCGAATTCGAATACAAGAGCCTGCCAACCACTAGGCTGAGTCGCTTAAAAACGGTCCAGTACATTCCAAAAACTCCATTGTTACTTTTTTGTATAATATTTAACATTTTCTTATATTCTTGTTATTTCGTTACCGCGTGTTTATTCTTGCATTCGGTTCACGCTTGGGAGTTTGTACCGAAAATGTCTCATAATATTTGCCATCGCGTGGAGATGGCAGGTACATACAAGTACATAGGTATTTTGTAAATACTGTTTCGGATATAGTGAAAATAGGTTCTGTCCCTGCTCGAGAGAATGCTTATAGAGTTACTTAGTACGAGTGTAGTTGTCACGTCTCTGTTTTAGTGAGATATAGTGAGGCGTTAAGATTCCTCACTCGATCAATATTAATCAATATTCCTTAATAGATACTGAAGAAAGCCAGTGGTTTTAGAATCATTTGAACTCATGTGTGTGAAATATCACCACAACTGAACTCCACAATCTTTTGCTTAAAGACTTATTCCTCTTATAAATTCCGTTAAAATGTAATTTTCATATTTTAATTACACCACGTTGCATTTAATAATTACAAAGTATAATAAGTCTGAGATTATATTGCGTAATTTCAGAGAATGAATAAGGACTACCTGAAATTGCGTAATGCAATACAATACTTTAATAAGTTACCTTGCTTAAAGAAAATGTATAATGGAAACTTTGGAAAATATTTATAATTGATAAGTACTATAAAAACAAAATAAGACTTAGGTACAACTTGCTACTATTTTTTTACATATACAATTTTAGTATATGTTAGCTTAGAGGCTTCACTTTTTCTGTGCTCATTTTTTCAGACCCTTGTCTGAAGGCTTGAATATTTGATATTAATTTCTTGCTTCCTCCGTACACCCTTGAGAAAAAATATTTTGATAGACTGATTGAAAAAATATTTTGATACGGAAAATAAAATGTTCATATTAGTCTACCGTTTTCTCTTGAGGTACAACTTTTTAGATAATTTTAATGTTAAACAAAATATTGCTATCTTATAAAACTGTTCTATTGATAACACTTCCGAAATATTGAACTTTACCATGAACCAAGACTCCGGGGACGAGAAATGATAATCCCACTACAGATGCTCCCCGATATCTGAAAGCAAACGGTCCCTAGGCTAGTAGAGTTCTTTTTATGCTATTGTAAGCTGACAAATTTAACGAGGCTATTTTAGGAAGAGTCGTCTAATTGTTAAGATTGATTGTCAATCCAAAGGGTTGGGCTTATAGTATTATGAAGCTAAAATTACATGTGATGTATGTGATGTTTACTGTGGCAGTGCATGTTTTTCAGTTTTTGCATGCCTATACTGATCTAGAAAATATATTAAAAAATTAACGTAGCTAATTAGGAATGTAATTTAGTGGTCAACAGTGAAATACTATATCAATAATATTACTAACTAGCGGACGCGCACAGCTTCGCTTGCTTATTTAGGGGTGAATTCTAATTAACCATGAAATATAAGTAATAATGATACAAATATTTTTAAGAGTCTAAATTGCAAATTTTATAACAATCGGTGGCGATTAAGGAATTTTTCCATACAAACTTTCAACCCCTTATTTGCACCCTTAAGGGAAGAATTCTAGAAACCCATGAAACATGTGTTCAATTAAATATTTTCAAGAGTCTGAATTTCAAATTTTATATAAATCGGTGGTGTTTTAAAGATTTTTCGATACAAACTTTCAACCCCTTATTTGCACTCTTAGGGGGAGAATTCTAGAAAACAATGAAATACGTGTTCAATTAAAAACTTTTAAAAATCTAAATTTAAAATTTTATAAAAATCGGCGCCGATTAAAATTTTTTTCCATACAAACTTTGAACCCCTATTTCACTCCTTTAGGGTTAAAATTTTTCAAAATCTCTTCTTAGTGGATGTCCAGATTACGAAAGTAAACATCTGTCCAAATTTCACGTTTCTAAGCACAGTGGTTACGGCTGTGCGTGCGTCTTACCTCAGTCAGTGAGGACAAGTCCTTTTATATATACTCGTATAGATTAACAAAAAAACTTAAACAAATGTCACATTCAATTAAGCATATATTTATTAAAGCGAACTTCACAAATATCAGGTGTCACTATTGCAGTGCTAACAACTATAGTAATAATATTATAGTTGATATTGACAGCCTCGTGTCTACCAATGATCTCGTAATACGATTCCATTTAAATCCGTTCAGACGTCACTGGTAGTATCGAATAAAGATCGCTCTACTCGCTTCTCTCCCGATAATCATATTGTTTAAGAATATAAAATAGTTATAAAAAGAGAAATTTCTGTAATGCTGTAAATATTTATTAGTTATATTTAATATGTTACTATATATTAGTTTCAGATTAGGGTAAACAAATTAAAGAATTCAAATTGATCAGTTTCATGCTGTATCTAGCATACAGCAACTTAGGTAGAGGGAACGAGGCATTGCGTGTTGAGTACCGGAACTCAACGCCGAGCGTTTGCTTTGGTGCCAGATGAAGAAATTAAAATATTAATCTCTATATATAATAAAACAGTAAAAATATTTTGTCTGTACATTTAATATTTTTGACTGAAATGGATAGAGGGACATTTAGTCCCTAAAAAGTCTCTGTAAAAGAATAATAGAAAGCAATAATATATTTTTTTGATTTCTTGTCTGTCTGTCTGCGTGTCTGTATGTATGATCACGCTAATCTTCGAAAGTACTGAACCGATTTACTTCAAACTTTCACCTTTGCTTTGTTTTAACTCAACATCTAAAGTTTGTTTTATTAAAAACGGTTCATTAAAAAAAAAGTTATCGGCATTTGAATGAACGCAAGGCATGAGTTTGCCTTCAAATATATAGCATTCCATATCTATACTTATACTTATGATAAATATGTATTTTTAACCTACTTTTAAAACCTAAACAAACAAACAAGGAGGAGGTTCCCAATTAAATATTTTCGATTCGATATTCACTTCATTTAATTATTTTGAATTCGATTTCGATATTGGATTATTCGATTCGATTTGGGTATCTTTTGTAATATGCAATCATTACAGTTATTTAACAAAGAATATTATAAATTCTTACCCGAACGAATAACATTACATTTAAGGCTATTTCTGAACGAGTAAATTAAATTAGTCATTGACATCAACACATTTGACTGTCAGTCAATTCTGTTTATTAAATGAATAATCATGTAGTTCAAGCGGGCGAAGCCGCTGGCAGGCCGCTGGTAAATAATAATTCATTCCCTCGAGTGGATGGAACCAACAACTGTCACGTTACAGTCACACCCCCCTGCACCACGACGGTTTCAAATTTAAGTATCTCGTACTAAAAAAAATATGATACACAGAATAAAAATATTTTCTAGAACTATTATTATTTGCATGTTTTTATAAGTCTTCCGTGTGCAGTAGGAAAAAAACGCCGTTCTTTAAGCTGTCAGTAAAAAAAATCATGTAGGAATCAGGATATAATCACGACGTATAAAAATATTTTCCTTTCAAATAAATTTAAATAAACCTCAAACTAGATTGCGAAATGTACTAAAAGGTAGAGCGAAGCAAATATCAGCTTATAAACTAATAAAAAACACCCGCAGGGCTCGTTTTGCAGAACATTGCCAATTACACAGCTCATATAGATAAGAAATTGTAATTATGAAGGCGGGTCTTGAGTAAACTCGATAGAGTCATCACCTGTTCGAAGAAGGAGTACTGTATTCACAGTCCGGGGTCTGTTTGTTACGTAACATGCGACCAATGATATTCAATTTTTTAATCAGCAAACTGATGTGGGCGTGAACACAGATTATGATATTAATTAAGTTTGGAATAATTAATTTGGATCTTGGTAATTTTAAACAGATTTATGTTTTGTGTAATAAAATTAACTTAGTCTCGTCATCAGAGCGAAGAAATTACAATATTAAATATTACATTTTGCTCGAATGGGAATTGAATACTCAATCTATGGCGTTTATATTCTCAGTCTGCGCCGAGTAACTTAATAGGTTAACCCTCTGCTTATTATTAAGTAAAAGTACTACTTTTTACAATACAACTATTTCTCTACAATACCACTCACTAAAAGCTTTCTCTATCTAAGCATACAAATGTGGGTATTACTTTGGTAGGTGAGTGCTAACGTAATGTGGTAGTTAGTCTGCGTGTTGACTCTACATGTTACACACGTGGTAACGAATTTATAACCTTCCTCCTACTGTTGATATTTACAAATATGTAAGTATGTTCACCATACTTGTGGATATTTACAAACAATAACATAAAACATTTTGTTTGTATATTCTCATTGTGACACAAAAAGTAGAACCCTTCGACGGCGCCTTTTATTTTTATGACGCCCTTTAATGGGAACGAGGATTTATTTTATAGTCGTGCGGTAATTGAAATGCTTTTGTCTCCGGTTTTATATGCAGGCTGGTTTTTTAAACATTTTACGATTGGTAAAAAGCTGCACTAAAATTTATTGAGCTTTTAGAATATGTTAATGTATGTGTATGATGCGCTCAGGCTCTTGGACGAGCTTCATTGACGTTTTTGTGTTTTTATTGTGGCAGAAGGTGTAGCTTTGAGCAGTCAAACTTCTTTTGGTGAACCAAGTTTAAATAAGTTAATATGAAAAAGAAGAAGAAAAATGAAGTATTAATATTATCCGAATAAACTCATTCTCTTTATATATAACGTAAAAATGTACACTCCAAATAATAGTATTCCGAGCTGGCAGTGGCGGTATGTCAGCATCGAGGGGTGCGATGATTCGATGCAAATCTCTACAACCGGTCCCGACAATCGTCCCATATAATATGAATGTGCAACACACATCTGCGTACCACCAGCAGGGTAGGCAGAGAGAGACATTCCGATCCTTTTAATATTTTAATTTATTAAGTGGCGGATCACAACACCGCGCAATGCCTCGACACCATAGCAAATTATTATTATTATTATTATTATTTTTATTAAATTGTTAAATATTTCGTTTCCTCGAGTGAGAACCGAACCCACAAACTGTTACGTTAAGGCATACAACTATAAGTATAAGCAATTTCCTAACATTCATCTAACCGTTTATTTATTTATACTCACTGATTCCTAATGTACAACCTCTATACAAACAGGCAATCTGGATATATCCAAGTGTAATAAGTAAATCGCCGCGGGCCGCAGTTTGCCAACCCCTGGTGTAAAGAGACAATGACCTCCCTTAAAAATGAAGGGCGCGGTCAACCCTTTTATATGCATGTTTTGATTTGTAATTTGTTTGTTAGAAAATAATTGCTTGGGACTAATTTGAATGTAAACGAAAAATAATATGGGTTTCACAAAGTGTTTCTTCTAATTTTGATTAGCAATTTATATTATATCTGATTTACTAATAAATTGTAAAAATTATAGAAAGCGCGACGTTTGGTTCTGTCTCCGAACATCATAGCAATAGATTTTCTTTCTCTTTTAATTTCCATACTTTTTTGTAACTATGGAAATATATATAAAAATTGTCACTTTCTTGATTACTGCTGTATTCGCCGCTCAATTTTGAGACCTTTATAGAATGACGCAACTCAACGCTGCGTTGTATCTTAAACAATTGTCTATAAAAAATTTAACTGTGCAGATTAGACCAGGTGCAACCTAGGTAATTAACTAGTTAGTTTAAAATTTAGCTGTCTACACTTATTCGTATGCGAAGGACGCCAATACAAATTCGTACACATTTAAATTTTTATATGCAAATTTTGTTTTAATTTACTATAGCTACTTATCTAAATAAGTACGAATGCTATACATAGCATGGCATTGTGTGCGGTCGATACTTCTTAGAATGAGAATGTGTATATATATTACGTTAGGAATCGTTATGCAACCTATTTGTTGAGGTTATATTACATGAAATGCCTTAAACAGGAGTCGTTTAGTTAAATATTGTTGACACTTCAAAAAATCAAATCACCTTCACGCTGTATCCCGCACACAGAAGGATAGGCAGAGGGAACCTAGTGTTTGGACTCTCCGTTTCCCACTTTCTGCCGGATTCTGGAAGCATTGCGTGTTCAGTTCAAGCTCCACTATACAAACATTTTCTATGCTGAAATCAATGCAGGTTATATACATTAGACACGAAAAAGCGATCATAGTACAGTTTTCGCCGTTTTCAATTTTAAAATAAGGTCTAATATATATTATATTTGTAAGTTCCTGCCAATTTATCCTATCCTATCCTATCCTATATATTAGAAAACAAAGTCGGATTTCGCGTCTGTCTGGCCTTTCTAACTCTTCTTCTTCTAAATCACCCAACAGATTTTAATGCGAATTTCACCATTAAGTCGAGTATTTCTCAGGGAAGGTTTATATATAGTTAATTATTTCTACATTCTTATGTAATGCGCTGCTTTAATGGTAAGCACTACATGAAAATAATGTACTTGATTATTATTCCTCTTAGTAAGATCTACAAAAAAGTCAGCAACAGCATATTCGTATCTTTTAAGAATAACGTGTAGTGATCATATTTCTGTCTAAAAATTGTAATTTCAATATATTTTTTATTGTGAAGGATATTTTTCCATAATGGTATTAATCCTTATCCTTTAAAATACTTTATTTATTTTCTACGTTAAACGAAGATAAAATTTGCTTTTTACACTATTGCGAAATTGTGAATAGTTTAAGAGAAAAACGCATTTACGCAACGTTGACACATCACGCCGTTGACACTAGATGTATCGACTCAAGTTTTACTTATGCCTAGTAAGGCATAAGTAAAACTTGAGTCTGATAGTAATCAAGGCTGATAGTAATCAGCATATAAATAAGTATATTAGCTACGCTGGTCATTTAATGTAGATCAAAACTGTCTTTTACTGTTTTTCATTTTAATAAGTACTTTAGAAGTTGTTCCAATATCAAAAAATCCTTGCTGCGAAACGGCTCGCCACTCGCCATGCGTCCCTCCACCCCCTCGACGAATTGCGTCCGCCGCGCCCGCCTACCTTACACGCATCGGTGGTTCAGTGGTAAAATGCTCGGCTGCCACGCGGCCGGCCCGGGTTTGATTCCCAGTTGATGCATTCTATTTAATTTTCCTCACAGGCAGCCAGCCAGCCAGTTGGTTACATCTTTCGTTTAAGTATTTTTGAGTAAGAGAATAGTAGGTAGTCTGTTGTCTATAATTTCTTTCGTTTGAGTTTTCTGTTGTTTGTGTTATTTATTTGTGTTTATTTTAAAACAATTGGAAAATCCCTATTGGAACTACGAAAATGCGGGTTGCATTAGGGCTTAATTAATTTTCACATTATCTCAAGTGCTTTGCAAAGATACATTATATGAATAATTTTGTAGTTAAAGCGGGCGAAGCCGCGAGGGGGTCGCTAGTTCTACTATAAAAGCGAAATAAAGCTTATTATCCAATTGATATCCTAAAAAACCATCGCTTCGGTTAAGATAGAGCTTTTAGCATCTTATTAACTCCCATTCATAAAATTATAATTGTATTCAAGTAGCATACATAAAAGCTAAACGATCTTAGAATTACTGCTTAATTACGTTGAATATTTTGTGAACGCAACGCTAATGGAAACATAACAATTAGATACACTGCGGGCCGATGTTAGGGATGCCTCTTGGAATATTAACATTGAAATTAACTTTATTGTTTGAAAATATTTATGAAATGTTTATATTGTTTTTAACTGGGTCAATGCCAATATAAAATATGAAGTAGGAGCGGACTTGACTCTACCTGGAATCGATGCCTATCGGAGTAGACACGCTCTAACTGCTACGACAGCACCTTTTACCTTTAAATCAAAAACCCCAATTGTTGCTTATCTACCCATATTTAAACTAAATTTATGATATTATACTTTATAGCCGCCCTAAGTAATAATATAATAATAGGAAGCTCCAAGAAGTTCTTATTGCAAAAGAATAAAGTTGAAATTACACTAAATTAGTCACGCCAGATGTAGAACGAATGAATTCGTCACACATAAGTGACGGCTCATTACAAAGCACGCGGGACAACGCAACACCCGTCACGTTCACTATGACCGGTCTCGTAGCATGATATTCCTACATTATCATAACATAAGACTTGACTTAAGAAAATTTTCCCTCGATTTTCATATTTCACTTATATTATAATATACGGTCAGAAAATTCTTTATTACATCTACTGTATATCCCACGTACGCGTATATTGCAGCCATACGTTTTATATTAAAAAGCAAACAATAGAGCTAAAGATGTGCACATTTCACACAATGGGGCGTCCGCTTGTGTCCTACACACAACATTACGTGTTGAGTAGCGGAACTCAACGCCACGTTTTCTGGTACAGCATTTTTGAAGGCTTTTCACCTGTTTACTACAAAAAGTATTACAAATAGTTATGAATCAAACCGAAATGAGGCCGACGTGGTGTAGAGGTACGAGCATGAGACTGGAAACGTGGTAAGTTATAGAGTCGATTCCCACTTAAGAAAATAAAGTATACAATATATTTTCATTTCAATATTCCAGTGTCGTTATTCAATACGCAATGCCCCTAGAATTTGTCGGAAAATAGGGAACGGAGTGTCTTAGCACTGGTCTCCCTGTGCTAAGACACTCAGGTGTGGGGATACAGCGTGAAGCTAAATCATAATCATAAACAAATGGTCTATTAAATAGCAATAAACATGATTGTTGCTCTAAATACAAGCAGTCGACAGTCTCTAATAATCGGATTCTCTTCTCATTTTTCAAGCTCCCTCTCCCTCCTTAATAGTGTTAAAATCGCATTTAAACATCCAAATGAAAGGGACAAATGAAGTGGAGTCTCATTGGCAATATTGTAAGACCTTGGATACATTCGTGTTTTTTTATATTTATTCAAGTATTCATTTTAATACTTTTAAAATATTTAGTATTATCTATTAAATATTATATCTTTTTTTTTGATGATAGAATTAGAACATAAAGCCACCTATGACGGGTGAAAAGGGTGACTTAACAGTTTTAAATGCTATTTTGATGACATAGTTGTTAAAATAGATAAATAATTCTAAATACGCAGAGGCGTCGGTGTTGAGTTCCGCCACTAGACCCGAAATGCCTCCAGAATTCAGCGGAAAGTGAACAATGGATGATAGTGTCTTATCCCTCGGCTTATCTACTGTGTGCGGGATTCAGCGTGAAGCTGATTTGATTTAATTCTAAATATGAGACAAATGAAATATAGATGTAAATAGCATTTACCTAAAAGTGACATTAACACATGTAATAAATATAGAAAAATACATATAATCTACACAAAACACAAAGTAAGCAGTATAAGCTAGTGTAGTCACGTCCTAACGACACAGTAATAAGCCCCAAAGTTCAATTTGAAGCGACAGATGCGTTCTTATAGCCGTTTATTCTTTTGCACTCGCTACTTTATTTAGTCGTTCCGCCCCTCCCAACTTTAAATACTGAGTATTCATTTAAAGTATCTCATTTCCTTGAAATACACTTTCTTCAATGGTAAAATGGAATTATGTAAGTATAATGAAAACTTATAACAAGTAAACAATCAGCTACAGGCTGTATCCCGCACACACAAGTAGGCGGAGGGAACCTCATGTTAAAACACTCCGTTCCCCACTATAAGTGGCTAAAAAAATTTAAAATTCTGGTAAAGACCACGTTTTAAATTCCAATTTTTTTAATAAACAGTTGTAGGTATTCTACGATTTACATACGATATTTATTTAGATTTACTAACAAAGATTTGACTTTAGCTTTATTAACAAAGATTGTTTTCAAAATATATGGGTAATACGATCCACAAGGAAAAGGTGCGTTCAATAATAAATACGAGTAGACTTGGCAATCGGTATCAAACGGCAAGTAATTTGAAACATATCAAAGCTATAATAAGCGGCTATTAAAGTAAATTATACATAATTGCTATATTGAATACAAATATCAGATAACTAAATACTCTGTCATTTGGATTTGTTGTTTTCTAACAATTTAACATTTATTTTGATTGTAAAATTAGTTTTTAGACTTTTTGGAGAAAATTTATGAAAGAATTTTTAATTTCAAGTCAATTTAAAAAATATTAAATGTATGCGAATAATTTATAATATATAGTGTTAGAAATCAGAGGCGGTTAACCTATTAAAAAAACAATATAAAACACATATCGTCTATATGTTTCCAAATTATTCGGAAAGAAATTCTACGTAACTTATATGAGCCTAGCACTCGAGTGACTTACTAGTAACCTCTAAAGAGTTCCATTCCTCAGATCCTAGTTACTTATTTTCTAAGGTGAATGTCTTCCCTCTATCTATCCTGCTAATTGCGAGATATAACGTGAAATTATATGTAGATTAGTTTGAAATATGTACATATTATACATATTGTGTCAGTTGCAAGTCACGCGAGTGCCAGCTGCGTCACGTTCGCTAAGTATTTTGGCGCTTTATTTAAGATATATAACAGTTTTGTATTTAATTATGTTATGATTGTGATAAAATAAAAACATTTTTTACAGCTTTGCTCTTCTTTTATTGACAAAGCAGCGTAGGTAGAGGGGACCTAGTATTGAGACAGGCCGTTCCCTTCTTTTTGACCAATTGTTGAGACATTACGTTTTAAGTGGCAGAACTTAACGTCACGCTCTGTATTGTTACAAAGCAAGGAAATGAAAATATTAATTATTCGAATTGGAATCGAATCCAATATCGTCGCGCTTATAATGAGATGTAAAAAAATATAATGAAGATAATAAGAAGTACACAATATAGGATATTCATAACAAACTATTCCTTTAAAATCTATTCATAATTTATTTTTGAATTACAAAAAAAGATATACGTTAGCTTATTTAAATTGCACTTAACCAGTAATAAAGCGGGTTTCTTTAATATACAAAGTCCAATGCAATAAAGCTTTCGAAATTTCAATATCCGTCAAAAGCTTTTAATCTTTAAATTTGTCACCCTTTATTGAGTTACACCGCCCTCGGACGAGGACAAACGATAATAATCGACACTTTATATCATACAAAGGGACTAGAAAAGTGAAATGAAATGTTGATTTTTGGTATAAAATATATATAAATATATAGGAATATTTTTTATAGAAAGACGCGCCATCATCCACTTTTTACACTTTTCATAAATGTTTACAAGTTAAATTATAGCTCCAGCCAGACTTGACAGAGGAATAACAAAACATTAAACGTGTGCGCTCACACCAAAGTACCTTGGACGCATCCACCTTTACTAATATAACCTCACTCTTCAACTTACATGCTATTATTGTATTATATTTTATAATTTATCTGTAATTTCTATATAACTAATAAAAAATATCCTGTACGAAACAGATTGCCACTTTCTATCTAAACTTTGGAGCCTTGTCTTGTTGCCACACACAGGAAATGAAAATATTTCATTTCCCTGATTGGTATCAAACTCACGACCGTCGCGAATTAACAGTCAGTCAGTAAGTCAGCTGTCCCGCTAAACCACGAGGGTCCCAATAGTTACAAATAAATATATTTAAATTTAAATAGTTATTTATATACAATTTGAACATGAAAGGGAAATTTTCCATTTCAATGTACTTCAGATACGTTAAAGGTAAATTAAAAGACAATAGCTCCAGCAGACGCTTTGTTATTATCCTTTTATTGGTTTTACTTATCCTCATGAATATAACTCCTTTGATAAAAAAACGCTTAGACTACAATTTTTCGTTAACTTAAGCCTTTTTTAAGAAAATATATATGAAAATGGAGCCGTACCTTAGTGCTTATCTACACTTCCTATATAAACCGTATTGTAGATAACATACTAAATTTCAACTTTCTAAGTACAGGAGTTTCTTTGTGCGTTGTCTATCTGTCACTCAGTAAAGGAAGAGTATATTGTGAAAATTACAGTCTAATCCACGAGTAGATTTGTTTAAAGTAGCCTATGGACATATAAATGCCAAATATATTTTCATTTCGACACCAAGCAACCCTCGACATGACAGGTGACTTTCAACGGAAATTAACGAGCTTTATCATCGAGTAAAATGAACACTTTCCGGAAACGAACCGCACTCAACGGCTTTCTATTAATTATAACGTTTACCTCATTAACGTAAAATTTGGACCCCTTCACTAATAAAGGACGTGAATTATGACTCATAAACGTAATTTCCGGTTGAAAGTTTTTTTTATAGTAATGGAAATTATCATTTTCAAATTTGAAATTGAATTGAATTAGTCATTTAAAATTATTTCTTTATATAAAGTTTTATTTAATTTATTTTTATTTTTCAGGTAAATAAAAAATATTTTGCTGCAAGAAAGTGAGGTATTACTTAATAATAACCATTTAATCTCAATTAAAAACTTATTAATATATTTGGCTACTACAATAAATTTTTCTTATTGAAAAAGTTTTAAAAAAAATGTTGGCACTGAAATATTTAAAAAAAAATTGTAACCGATGCTTACAAGTATGTTTACAAGATGTGTAAGACAGATGTTTATTTGATTCCCATTTGGAGAAATGAACTATTCTCGCTTTAATAATAAACCACAGCGTTGAATTCCACCAAACAACACACAATGTCACGAAAATTTGGTGCTAAGTGGACAACGGAGTGTCTTGACACTAACTCTCGTTGCCTACCCTAATGTATGCAGGCGACATGAATTAAAGATCTTTTAATAAATACTACTATACGAGGCACTAGTAAGCTCAATTAGTCTAAGCAATTTGTATAGGTGACAGTAACAGCAACTTGCAAATTGGTTAAGTGCGAGCGCGCTCTGCGCCGGCATCTGCATTCCGCGGTGGAGGCGAGGGCCGGCCCGTGTGCCATGAAACACAGATTAAACTAAATATACTAATATGTATGAATGTATGTATTTACTTCTAAAACACTCTTTTTCTGTCTTTATATTTTGTAATAAAATGGATGAAAAGTGTCTTCTGGAGAAGGATGCAGTGAATTGATGTGTTCAAAATATTTTTGTTTTGGCTTTATCTTTTTAACAATGTTATTCCCATTTTACTCCCTCGTCACTTTGTTTCACTCCTCGGTGGCAGCTATACAAATACAAATTGAACAACCAAAGCTGATATGGTGCAACCTTCTTTAACACCCGATTAGATGTCAAACCAGCGCGATATGTCAGCTCCCACTCGCACGCAAGCTGAGTGATCTCTGTAAAGAAACTTTACAACCTGCAGCAAGGATCCGCTCACATTGTACCGAGGTACAATCTCCTATAATTTCGTTCTCACAACATATTTTGATTAACGGCCAAGAATTTTTGAGTATTCATGCGGAGGGACAAGATCTGATCCACACACTTTCATGCCTAAAACCTTAAATTAATTTGTGTAAATAGAACTTAGCTTTTTATATTTTTTAAACAATTTTACAACCTTGTAAGCGCCCAACGGTTTCACTAAAATTATCCAAAGCCTACATAGAACATAAGAAAAAACAAATAAGTAAGTAAAACACTCACAGCTTTTTGCCGAAACGTTTGGATTTATTCGGGCGAGTGTAGCGGCGACCCGCGACCGGCGCGCGACGCCACGTGCCCTCCATTACTCCGTTCATCTGGAGTCTGGAACGCTCTCAAAATATTACTCAGAATTTATGGAACGGTAGGATTTCATTTCTCTAACCGTTTTTAATCCTATGAATGAAAATGTTGAGTTTTATAAATTTGTCATTGCTTTTAGGGTTCTGTATCTTTAATAAAAAACGAAACCCAGTCAGTCTATCCTTCTGTGAAGAGAAAATGGAGGTACCCATCAGAAATCAATATCTCCTCCATCAATCTTTAATCTCTTGGAGCACAAGAAAAACAAACTTTTCAGTTACAGTCAGGACAATAAAACCAATTCATTCCCCCGAGTCCTAAAAAATAATAATATAAACTTTTGAAAATTTGAACCTATAACCGTCGCGTTTACAATTAGATCACTCCGCTACGACTTCTTCGATTTAAAGTGTAAGAAAACGCGAACGAAAAAAAATATAATCACAAAAATGAAGGCTCCCTTTGAATTGAACATTGTTATTGACCTGATTCCTAATAAAATTCGCTTTCACGAAACGAATCATACAACATTTTTGGTGCATTTCGTAATTTGGGCGAAGTAAATGAGATTGAAAATTCGCAGATGATATTTCCCGGCGATTTAGATGCGGTGAAGAATTTTATTAAGACGACGGTATTCCGTGAATCTGCTTACTTGTGCCGCTTGGACGAGTTTGCGACTTGGCGGTGGCAATGTCGATAATATAAATGTTGTATAATGTTGAACACGCTAATCTCAGGAACTACTAGTACGAATTCATAAATTATTTTGTATTAGCTACACCCTAGACTTACCTGGCCTTATTGGTAACCTTATATGTATGAGTAGCTTAATACATACATACTACACACAACTCTTACTCATTCGTCTATTTGACCACTCGGCTAGATTTTGGCAGTAACTAACACTTGAATATTACTCACAATATATTGTAAATGCCCGAAACGGAGGAAATTAGCGCGTTTAATGAGACAAACTTTAAAGTTTTGAAATATTTCTATAGCTGCTTCCTACAGGGCTTACTTATTACTCTATCGCAAACGTTAATGGTATAAAAATTCAAGTAGTTCTATATTATATTTATCAAAATAAATCAATAACCGATTTCCCTGCGTGCCCACGGCACTTATAACTCACGCAGTATGGGGCTGAGTGTTCTTAATAGTCATATTTTAATGATTATCTATATATATATATATAAAAGGGCTTGTTCTTCACTGACTGAGGCAAGACGCGCGCACAGCCGTAACCGCTGTGCGTAGAAACGTGAAATTTGGACAGATGTTTACTTTCGTAATCTGGACATCCACTAAGAACAGATTTTAAAAATGTTAACCCTAAAGGGGTGGAATAGGGGTTGAAAGTTGTATGGAAAAAAATTAAATCGGCGCCAATTTTTATAAAATTTGGAAATGAGACTCTTAAAAATATTTCATTGAACATGGTTTTATGGTTTATTAGAATTCACGCCTAAGCAATAAGCAGGCGAAGCTGCGCGCGTCCGCTAGTAAATTACATGTACGAGTATAATGTCGTGGGCATATGTTTGAATTTAATTTTTGTTTTTGTAGATTGTTAGCCCCTAAAATAAATTTTTAATTTTTACTTATTGTGTGAGATATTTTCTGTCGCCTTAAAGAAGCTCCCTGAGCAATAGACATTACGTGGAGTGGCGTAACTCAGTATGCTGCCACTGCGCCACCGTGAGCGTTTCTTCTTTTACTTTTACTTCTCGTTAATAATAGCCTGCAAGAGTTATCCCAAAGTAAGTATATCATATATTAGTTAAAACTGTTCCAGATATTGACACGATCTAATATACGACTAGAACGACCGAGACCACCTACTACTGCATACATTCAAATAATTCACTGTGACCTAATAAATATTGTGGAATTAGTATAATCCAAGTTAGCAAGGATTTGTCTCCTGAATTGAAATTAATATATTTGACTTCTAGAAGAGTGTAGCTATTTTTATATACATATTATTGCTCTCAGAGATGTTAATTAGCTTTTAACTGACTTTAAGAAATCAATATGATAATGGCATCAATATGATAGTGACAGTCAAAGGTTCCTATTAATTGTTGAAAGTTGTTTATTATATAGGTATAGTTATTTGCTGGAAATTATATGATACTAGTAGTATAATTATGGTGTCATTTGATTTCTCTTAGTATGGTGATCAGAGATTAGACATTACTTTTTTAGACGTCTGCTGAATCCCGCAAACTGTAGGGTAGCTGAAGGGAATCTGGTATAAAGACACTCTGTTCTCATTAAGAGAAATCGGAAAATGGGGAACAGAAGTCCCGTTCCCAACTTTTCGCTGATCTCTGAAAGCGTATTGATTGACGGAATTCAACACGCAATGCCACGTGCGCTTTGCTGTATTATCAGAATGAGGGAATCGATCCCACAACCTATCCCTTTCATAATCGCACGCTTGTGCCCCTGCGCCTATATTATTGATTGGAAGGCAGATATTTTGGTGTACCAAGTCAAGATACTTTGATCTCCATTTTATGTCAATTTTCAAAACTTTGTGCAAGGGAGGTATACCTCATAGTAACAAATGTCCTGCCTGGAAATTGAACTAACATACTTACATCACATATATATATATATGTGATGTAAGTATGTCAGTTCAATATATATACACATAATCAGACATTGTGCCACTGCGCCATAAGAACCTAAAATTAATAACAATAAAATAATTTTCATCGTACTAACATAAATAAGTTTTATTTAAGTAAGCGATCGAGTGCTATTAAATAACTTGATTTAAATAACCTAAGCCACACACTCAAGTAGAGTGTGGGCGTCGTCTCGCACTTGTCGGTCATTGATGCGTAGTGGTATCGTCTCTACTCTATTTTTATCTAAGCTTCTAAGCCAACGTAGTCAAACGATACGAACGAGTATGCATAGTTTTTGCTGTATATTGTATGAAATTCGCCGCGCAACCGCGTGACCTAATATGATATGTATGTAACATGTTTTACATATTATATTACTTATAGCAAAAATAGTACTAGATTATCCAATTCTCCGTCTTCCGTTGGGCCAAGACGGCCTCATTCATATTGCTGTTAATGCGACGATTGCGGGTTCGATTCTCACTCGGAGGGATGAAGTACATTTCTTCATCTTGGTAAAAGACAAAACGCAGTGTACATACACTCAGCACGCAATGTCGCGAAAATTGGGGAGCGGAGTGCCTTAACACTAGGCTTCCTCTGCTTCCTATTTCTATGTAAGTACTATATGTGGTACAAAGCGTAAAACCAAAAATATAACGCTCAATTTTCTATTTCTATACAATAATTAAACTAAACTAAGTTTAAATTCATAGGGTGTAAAACATAAGATGTCTTCTCTCAAAGCTATCGAAACTATTAACATTTTAATTATATTTAAGTTACTAAATAAAGCACTGGAGGCTACAGTCGATGGTTACGGCGCGTTCTCTCGGTGGGTGTCCAACTCATTAACTCCTACCTGTTATTAAATAAATTACGGTCAAGAAAAAGCTCGCTCGATGCGAGCTTTAAGCTTATTTTGATAGGATTTAAAAGATTTAGTTTTGACATATGACTAAAGAAGCAGCTTCACGTTTTTTTTCCATGTCAGGGGAGGCAGAGGAAAGCTGTTTGCTGATCGTCCTGCTAATGTAAAGTAGTATTTCAAACAATACATCGTACTTTTCTATTATTAGAAATATTGTGTTACAAACTCAATGTCTTTAAATAAAAAACAATGGTTACGTCCGGCCCTCGTATATTTTTCATTGAAACTAGTTTTGTTCTCAAAGTAACTTTTATTCAATGCTCGACAGCCAATAAAACGGAAACAGGATAGTTTCGTCCAATACTAGCAAAATAAGCTCTCACCGAGTTGACCTTTTACGATACTTCCACTAGATTTAGAGAGATATTTACAAATAGTGCATCTTGGACATTAAACAATTTAGGTAAAGTTTGGCTTCTTTTAAATTTTGTAAAGCTGAAGAGTTTGTTTGGTTGATCGTGTTAATCTCATTTACTATAAATACGGTACTATATTACATCACGGAAACGACTCCACAAATACAGTGACGCTGTTTCAGTGCGCCAGGACAGGCTTGCTCCTTGTTATTACCTCAATTTTATAAAATAAAATCATGCTTTACATATTATTATAGTACGTGGTTTTCTGTGGAACACCGGTTTCCGCTTCTAAAGTTGCACTTTGAAAAATTCACCACGTCCCGTAAACTTTGTAAGTTTGTTTAAACTCGTGACAGAAGTTATATGAAATTTTCACCAGTAGCCTGTTTTTAAGGCTCGGTGGCCTCAGCTTGTACTCATATTTTCATATTTTTTAATCTTTTCTTATCATATTAAAAAAAACCGCTATTTGTGAAAGTCTCTCTATTAAATACCTTAGTCGTTTCAAATAGCAATAGACTTTTATATGTAGCCTTGATTTTTTTCTAATTTCCTTGTAATTTCCTGGTACCCAATTAAGGTACGTACTCTCACTGCTATAGGCGTAAAAAAGCATAAAATCTAATTTTTTTTTCCTTAAAAATTAGAATATATATGTACCTATAGCCTGTTGTCTTTTGTAAGTCTCTTTCATTTCATTTATTTTACTAAATACACCTAATTGAAATTGAAAAAAATCGATTAAGACTCAAATTTCATTCGGAATATAAAACGTATAAATTTAAATAATGGCCTCAAAGAATTCGTATTGATGTAATTTAAAATGCGATACGGATTTACTTTTTGTATCAATTCGTATTCGCGATTCTCGCAAATAACGCATTATTAATTACCATTCGGATGTATACATTCGTTTTTTTTTGTTTCACGCTCATTCCCACATATAGAAGGATATGAAGAGGAAGGCTTATGTTAGGATACCCCATTCCCCACTTTTTGAGATAAGGCGTGCTTAGTGACCTCCATTCACATACCTCAATCGATATAAGTGTAGGTCGAAATTAATTAGCGCTAAAAGATTACACTTACCAGTTTGTTCAATTTTGCGAATTTCAATTTCGAGTGGCGTAACTCAACGCCACTTTGACCTGCAGACTAAAAATTATATATATATATATATATATATATATATATATATGCATATATAAGTATATACATATATAAGTATATATTCGACTGTGTTATGACACGTTTTTCCTTTTCTATAATCTATATGACTTCCATAGAATCATCGATAAGATCTAACGTTCGTACGCTACGTCCGACATAGCGTACGAACACGGCTAATGCGGTGGTAAATTGAAGTTACGATCGTCTCTCATTGATTAAAATTGATTTTAACTCTTTAAATTTCACGCTACTTAACTGTTACAAGGTGTTCGGAGCGGGAACCTATTATAATAAAATAACTATTATAGATTATTAAGCGATAGCGCAGTCGCGGAGGTCGTAGCGCAGCGGCACGTTTGATTGTACACGCGATGGCTGTAGGTTCGATTCTCATTCGGGGGTGAATTATTTTCTTGTTCCTGTATTGGTAATAAGTGGCATTGTGTTTGCGATATACGGGGTAGATCGAACTATTATTTTTTTTTAAATTTTATTTCCAACCGCTAACAGGGTATCATATTCAGCCTTATACAGGTTATCGACCGAATGATTGTGTCATTAATCTTTATTTATTAGTTCGGGTGTTAATAAAGTAACATTCTCGACGTCACTCCCACGAACGTCAATACTTCGCTACTAATCATTTTAAATTGAAGGAAATTGCATATCGAACAAATCTATGCAATAAAATCAATAAATTTTAATTATTTAATATATCTTGTAAATTTATTTACATTTGCATTTGAATTCGTTTTCTGGTTCAATCAGAAACAGTTGTAAGTTCGATCTCCACCAGAACATAATGCAATGTCTCAAAAATTGGCGTACGAAGTATCGTACAACTCTCTACTTCCTTTTACATGCGGTATGAAGCATGAAGATATAGAAAAAACATTGATAAAAAAGAAAACATGAAACCTATGATTGAGAAATTTTTGAAATATTCAAAATGACCTGCACAATTTTTTTCTATCCATTATTTAAAGCTATAAATCAGAAGATGTGTTTCTGGAAGTATAAGATCAGATAGATATCTTTCAACATCTCAATAGTCCCGCAAAAAAAAACAACAAAAAAACACAACCAAAAATAAATGTGGCTATTACTCGTGGTTGACACCACTTTGCCTTCAGATTTTACTATTGTTTTGTCATATGGTTAAAGCTTAACTCTAGATGTCTTTGATGTCTATGTCTTACAAGAAAATATTTTCTTTGTATGTATAACTTTCTGACATACACCGCGAAAAGGACACTCCTGTGCGTCCTCCACTTTTTTCTTCCTCAAATCTTAGTGCCGTGTAACATTTAAGCATAGCCTGCTTTCAAATGATTTAGATTTTGTTTACCAGAAATAATAAAACATATCCAATAAAACTAGCTTAAGTTCACGCTTTGTATACAAATAAGTTGATAAAAAGGGCTATAAAAATTCAGAGGGCTCTTTACATTCTTTATAAATAATGAAGAGGACTATTAAATCGGTATTTTATTATAATAAATGCTCAAAGTCGAAATAAAAGCGGCGTAATGATGGGATATTACCGTTTCATACTATTGAAAGCAGCGGTCGAAATATTTATATTAAATAATTTTAAACTTCCAAATGGATATGACGTTAGTCACGCATAGTTACGTTTATGTATTCAAATTGTAGAATTACTTTTGGAGAGACAATAGCATGCCATTTCGTTTTTTATTTAACGCCGTGAAGTTAAATATATTTTACACGCCAAGCTGCGTCTTGTTCTCAGTGCAGGAAACCTGAAGTGTAAGTGCAAGTAATCTTTTATTTCCAATCAATGTACTAACTCGAGTATGAGGTCAGTATATAAAAGGAAGCACTGCAAAGTGATTATACGACGCTTGAAAACAATACCTATAACGTTCAACTTTTTCTCTTTTGAAAATTTTAATTCTCTAAATTGAATGTTAATATCCACATTCTCGTGTGTTATTTTGTCGTTAATTCGTTGAAAAATATGAAGACACCATTTTTATGATATCTGAAAAGAATTGATTTTAAAGAAATAACACTGTATTTAATAGTTATATGTTTATTATATTACATCTATATTAGAAACCAATTAAAAATAGATTAGAGTAGATCATCAAAAATTATGTATTTATTTTTTTTATTAAAAAATAAAAAAAATTACAAATATAACTTATGATTATGACTTACATGTGAGTTCTCCTGGTAGAGCCAGTCATTGATTTATTAAGTAAAGTAAGTTGCTATTTTAATACGTAGCCATATATTTGTAATACATAACGCTGCTTCTACCTGGTCGCCCGCCGCTGACCGCAAACTGACATTACCCAAATAAGCTGTATCCCTAGCGGGGTAGTCAGAGAAAACGGAGCGCCAAACGCTACGCTCTCTGCATACCTCTTTCGCCTCGTCCACTACTATCAACCTCTTCATTCATGCCCTCCGGTGGGTCCTCATGCTTTTTACGTGACCTTCCCTACCTCTCTTACTATTCACTTTTCCGTCATTTCATCACTCATACCTTCGACGTGCCCAAACCAGCTGAGCATGTACTTCTTCATTCTCACCGTGACATCGCTAGTACCTGCCATTCTGTGTATCTCTTCATTGCGGATTCGATCAGCTAAGCTGACTCCGCATATCCTATCAGTTAATAAAGTACTTTATAATTTATTGTAAATACTATACTATATAAATGTGTACGTTAATATTAAGGTATAATATATGGAAAATTAAATAGAACAAAGATGCTGATGATGATGCAAGTCTGAGTGATCTATTCGACTAAATTCAGAAAGCAATGAAACTGCGAAGAGTCCGCAACAAACTCTACAGTTGCTACGCTCAATATAATATCAAATATAAAACAATACCTTAACAAACATCGACTATGAACGTCTCACCAATGCAGCCGTCAGCTGAAGTATAATACAATATTTTGAAGCGACCCGTCACAATAACGTCAAGGCTAATACAACCCCATTGACTCCCGGAACTCGGCGCCCATAAATCACACTCAATAGAAAAAAACGTACATTCTATGAGAGTTCTTGTTTTTTTTTTCGTACATTTTTTGCTACTTTTCTTTTGCCTTGTGAACGATTGTAAAGATAGAGACAGCATGCAATGCTATTACGTAGAGTCGTTATGATGGATGCGGTATCTCTCAGCGAGGATTAAACTTTAAGGGGCTTTATTGTTATGAAATTTATTTGTAGACTAAGCACAGTGTTAAGTTCCGCCGCTCAACATACTGAGTCTCAAAACTTGGGTGGAAAGTGGGGAATGTATTGTCTTAACACTTGGTTTCCTTTGTCTCATACATGTGGACACTGCGTGAAACAATGTTACACATGTTGTAGTGACTATTATGATAGTATTGTTATACTTACAATAGCTATGAAGAATTAAACATAAAAATATGCTTGATACATTCAAATAATATCTCTCCAAATACTTTGTACTTAATTCAGAATACATGAATTGTTGAGTTTTTATTTTCTTCATTTCCATATCCATATCAAACGAGTGTACCATTAGTTTGTCGTTGTGCACGTAGCTCGCGAACGCCTCGTTGGTGGCCGGCTGACGGGGGGTCCCGGCTTCCAGCTTCCTTTGAGAGCAAGTTTGCTTTTGTTCCGTAGTTTTTGTTATAACGTATAACATCATTTTTGTTTTCTACATATTTTGTTTCTTATATTGATTATATATTAACATATTGATAAAAGATTTGTTACTATTTTTGTAGAGAATTCTTTCTGTTATACGAAACTATGTTTATCTACAGTAGATAAAATTACAGTGTTTATGCTAAAAATTAGTGACAATTAAACTGTAGTAAGCTCTATTAAATGAAAAACAAACAATTTGTTAAAAATGTCTGTAGTAAGCTTAGCTTACTACTAAGCTTAGAGTTCACACTGAATATCCAATTAGCAGGGTATGCGCACGCATCGGATAATTTACTAAAAACTTAAATAGCGAAACTCAACGCCGCACTTTATCTTATTAGCAGGACGAGGAAATTATAATAATACATCCTCCGAGTGGGTGGTGCCTACGGTAGGACTCTGAGTGAAACGAGAAAAAAACGTGAAACAATATATATTTTATTAAATTTGAAACATTTCTATGAACGTCACATGGGAGTTGCTGAGAGCCCTATTGCTATAATAAATTCAATTTTTACTAAGAAACCAAGAGTTACTTAGAAAATGTTTTTAACAAACTTTACAGCTTTGTGAAGTTAAAATAGATACTTTAATGAACAGCAAATTTATATAATAGTTGTTTTAGTTTTAAAAGAAATTAAAGAGAAATATTTTATTAAGATTAAAAACATTTTTTTTATCGAATTAGTTTTTTGTTGTTATTTTCAAAAGTAAATATATTTCTATCAGAGTCCAGTGGCTAAGTGTCAGGCTATGGTTTTAGTTCGAAAATGATTTTGTCATTGTTTAAATGTAATTTAAATGAAGTAGGTTACAGTATCTTTATTATAACATAACTTAGCTCCTATACTAACGACTACAATCCACACGCACGATGCAGTTATTGGAATCAGAGGTCTTAAACGTTTTAATTGATACATCAAAACGAACGACCCACTCAAAGTAATGTCTCTATCAGCTAACGTCGTTAAGAAACAATTTATATGCGACTGTCGATTTCTCTAACAAAAAATAATTATACAATTTTCTTCTTTATATTCGTAATATTAAGGTGAATTTTGTTTGTATCAAATATGGACATTTGTTGCTTGTAGAGTCATTGGTTTAAAATTCGATAGATGTCAAGTGCAATTAGTAGAGCTATGTGTGATACAATTAAAATAGTTAAGACGTTCACAATTGTGTGTGAATATGTTTAATTTATGAATAGAAAATCCTACAGAAAAATATTCGATAGCGTCGTTATTTATGTACCAGATTATTTATTATAAATGTTATTTTCCATTTTTCTCCTTCTCTCCGTTTGTATATAAAATATATAATTTATTCACAGTTAAGATGCGTTGTTGAGTTTTCGGTTACATACAGTTACAGTTTAGTGTAGAGTATTCCAACGCGTGGTTCTCTCTGCTTACCCTGATATATGCGAACTAGCTAAAAGAGAATAAAGTGTGAATCTGGAAAATACACTCATACTAGACGTTGTCCCTAGCTTAGTTTTTGTGAACTTTAAAATGCAAAATAAATCTTTCCGTTCTTTCCCGTTGCTGTACGAATTTCGAAAAATATTAACTTAACTTTCAAAGTCTAGTAGCTTCGTCAAAACATTGTAAGTCAATCATACAAAAGACTTTTATACATGTATATAGAGATTTATAAAATATCTAGAAACACCAAGTCAGGCCAATTCAATTATTAGAAATGTTGTAGATACAAGCGATAACAAACAAACCTACGCCATACAATCTTACAGCGATAAAAAGAAAAAATGAACTCAAATTGGATACCAAACAAACATGTAGAGCAAACAAGCGTCGTCCATTGAGTAGCTAACGAAGTAGAGGCACGCGAAGACCAATTAACTAATTGTGTAATAGACCTACAAGGACATTCATTTTAATTGCATTATATATACATATGGTTGTCAATGTTATAAGTTTTTGTAGACACACAGATTTCTTCCACATTCTTAGTGTTAAACACTTAATCATGTCTCCAACTAGATATCGCACTACCAAGCGCTTACAGTCAAATTTCAGAAAAGAACTCTATTTTTTAACTTATAAAAACTTATAATATATAAGAATTTGAACTTATACCTCTCAGAAACAGCCCTAGTCCAAATTAAGGAGAAAATTTATTAAAACATGTTTATTATAATAAATGCTGATGCCTTTCGAATCAGATAGATTAGACGGGTTTATCTAACATTTATTATGTAATCCAAAAAAAAATAACAGGCATAACCGTAGTATTAGTGACGAGTGATATGAGCCACAAATGCGTGATGACAGCCTTACATACATACAAAATATATACATATAATAATAAGACATATTCGTAATTGATTGATTCGCTTGAACTGCACCTTATGCTCAAGTACAGATATGACCATGTCTTTCCTTTGTAAGCGCCTGCGGTGGTCTCCTCTAATGGTAAGGGTCAAATAAAAGGAAAACAATAGCACAATTAGTAACTTTATTAAGTCCACCCAGCGTGAGATATATGAACCCTGCTGAGTTATAAAGTAAACTAATGATATCTATCTATCTCTATACTTTAATATCCTTTATTTTTTCATACGATTTTTTCTTTCTATTAACATACTACATATATTTATAAGACTAGAATCTCGCAACAAGATAGTTATATATAGCGGCGTTAAGTGCCGCACACGCAATAGGTAGAAAATTAGACGGAAAGCGCGATCAAAGCGTATAAGATAGAGTAGTATAAAAATATATACTTTTCAATATTATTATCTTTACTGAATTTAATTAATATAAATGATTTTTGAAAACAGCAACAATAGGGACAAAGTGGAGCTAAAATAAAAATGTAAGATACGAATATGGCAACGACAAAGTTATTTTATTGTGTGTTTGCATACTTCAGAGACAGCTATTACGGTACGGCGGAACCAACCGCCAGACACGCGGGCGGCGCGGCGAGAGCGTGTGCGCTTTATAACCAACGGCCAGTATTGTTTTACCTTTGAAGAATAATAAATCCCGCTTAGTAGGGTAGACATAGAGTACCTAATGTAAAGACACTCCGCTTTCCGCTCGTTTTCATTCCGCTTTCTCAAAACTTTGGTAAAGTTTTGGTATTGAAAGTGAAGTCCGCGGGCCGAAGCCAAGAGTGCTGAGTGTGTCTAATATGGCACATTTATGCCTGGTGTAGTATGTGTTATCAGAATAACACCTGTGCAGACAGTAGACAGTAGTATTTCTTCTTTAAATTCTGTATATTTTAGTATTTTTTCGGTAATTGTTTTGGCTTTATTATGGGTATTTGGTATTGCTATATCTATTATATGAACTATTTTGTTTTCTTTATCAATTAAAGTTATATCTGGTCTATTGTTATGAACTGTCTTATATTTTAATATAGCTCTGTCGAAGTACATCTTGTGATATCTTGTCTTATATACAATTCATTTATTAAATTAGTTAATCTTGTTAAGCTTGTTACACCAAATTTTCGCCTCCAAAAAGTTAGTAAATCCTTTATGGGTCTGAGTATACGTGTATATAATAAAATTCCGCAGTGTATTCTTAGTTTGCCACTACCAAAATTTAAAATATCTGTAAAAAAAATTCTAACAAGTAAAGCGTATTACACTGTTCAAGAATATTTGGAGGATAAGCATGTATGGAATTAATGTCTATTGAACGTAATGCAGGATTGCTGCCAGCTAATGTTTATAGATTGTACCATTGATTTTGAAAAGAGCAACTGTTGAGTTTCTTGCCGGCTCTTCTCAGCAGAACTGCCTTCCGAACCGGTGGTAGCTTTTTGTTCATATGTTCATTCGACGATTCAAAAGTGCTTATAATAATTGCCTATTTGAATAAAGAATATTTTGAATTTGTATTTGAATCAATTTTACAATTATTATTTTTTTATTTTTTTATTTGTCTTATTATTATTATGTAGCTTCACGATATATCTTTCCATAGTAAAGGGAACCTGGGAACCGAGTGTTAAGAATTTTGTTCCTCACTTTCCACCGAATTCTCGAGAGGTTGAGTGTCAAAGCAACCGTCGCGCTTACAGTCGCCACGACAGTCTCAACTATATAAATAATAAAGTATTCATTTATATTTTAATTAAACAATAAAGTGACACTTACACTATAGCACCTACCTCAAATAAAAAGTATAAGCAATAGTTGATTTTGATAACTAAAAGACATCTTAGAGCTGTTACCTTTAGTTACGACAAAACTTGTTTGTTGGTTCTTTTATAAAAAAATAATTTAAACCTATTAATTTAAATATTTTTGAAAATTAATATAATATAATATACACAATACGTGTGGTCCCTGTGGCGCATTGGCATACAGCGTGACTGTAACCACCAAACCAAATATTTTTTTTTGCTTTCTAATTGCTATTTTGCTTTTTGCATGTTTCAAAATAATATAAAGGTATATTGTACGTAATATCTATATCTATATATTTTAAAACAAACAGAACGTTCTGTTACCGCTTGTTATCGAAAAAGGAAATGAAATTTCGTAATCATCATTTGGAGCCTTCATCCAATGAGCATCGTTAACATTAACGGATTAGTTCAGAGCATATGACACTTGAGAATGCCGAATGTGTTGAATATTCTAAAACTCGTACTCAACTATTGCTTCATTATAAATTGGGTTAAATATTTAACTATTTATGTTAATCCAGTAATCCAATTAAATGCGCGGCTATAATTGAACTTCCGGTTGTAACTGATAACGTTTAACGGTCGGTAACGGATTTAAAGGAATAACTGAGATAAGAAAATGGAAAAAATATAGTTGGAGTAAAGACACCGAAGCGCATTCAAATTGTACAGTCAACTTCACGAGAGAGAATTGATTTGTATACATAAATGAATTAATGATTTTTTCCTTTTACCACAATATCAGATAATTAGAAATTGAAAAAGTAAATCAACGCATAGCTTAAAAAGTAACGAATAAAAAAAATTAAGACTTCGGGGAGACAATCGTGGCGTTAAGTATACCAAACTCAAAACGCAATGCGTCGAAAATTCAGTAGAAAGTAGGGAACGGAGGATGTTAGCACTAACGGCCGATGTTAATAATCAATCCTAATCCATAAATTGCAACCATAGATTGAAATATCAATCCATTTTTTGAGTTTAGCTTGCCAATAACCTATCGAAGTACTTCATTTTCAATCTTTAATTTCAATCTATCGTTGGGAGGACTAACTGGAGATTAAGAGGGAACTTTGTATGAAAATGACAGCTTGTGCGTGCCAATAAACGATCTGTCGATTTTGACATTACGTTGGATAGCAAAAATGACAGCTAATTGCGATCCGACATATTTTGGGGTTTACTGTATCATATCCCCGGATTGCAAGATTGTATTTATATTATATTTTATTTAGAAAGTAAATAAATATGTGGAGTGGCATTTCTTCGAGTGATAGTAATGATAGTGTTATGTAGTTACTGTCAACAATTACAAATATATGCAGTGAGCATATAAAAATATATCAAGAGAGTGCTAAAAACTTCTTTCAAGTTGGTGGCTTTCCTGGAGTTATTGCTGCAATTGATTGCACTTGCATACCTATGTGTTTAATCGCCATGTGAGTATTATTAAGTTTTATAAAGTTTTCTTTACAAAAGCAGGCAAATTATGGAAACTTTTTTTGTATATTTAATCTCAGTTACTAATTACCATTTCATTTCTTAATTTGAGCTCTGGGCTTATTAATTTCAGTTGCTGATTTTCTAAATTACTATCTTATATATTTGTAAAATAGTATTTTATATGTTATTATAGGCAGCAAAATGTGATGCAAAACATTATGGTAAATAATGGAAGTAAAGTACCAAATATACCATATTTATTAACACAAGTTCTTAATCCAAGTACTGAAGCAAAGCTGCAAACAAACATATATTAAACCAGGAATATAATAAAAAGGTATTATGTTAACCTACTATTAGTAAATATGATGTATAAGATTTAAAAAATTAACTGGTTTATATATTTATTTAACCTTAGGTTTAGAGAGAGTATATAATATTTTAAAAATAAATGGTATGGAAAAAAGGGTACGGACCATATATAAAAAAAACTTATTACTATTTATTAGTATGATGTGTAAATAGTATTAAACTTATTAGTATTCATTAATTATATACCTAATATACAAATTTTATATTTTTAGAACATTTGCAATACAATTTTATATTATGGCACTCCGTTTGCAGAGATCTTGATTTGGAGGAAGTACCAGGAATGGAAATACTTTCATGACATGATAGATAATGAGGACAGCACTGCAATATAAGATATCACACAAAGGACATAAATAATTACTTTATAAGATGAATTGAAAGTCAAATATTTTATATTTATTAATTTCTTAAGAAGTGAGAAGATTGTTAGTTAATCATAGTTTTACTTGTTTTTGGGAGTGTGAATAAAGAAAACAATGTGTATTGTAATTTTTTTATTATTAAAAAAATGTAACCAATTTTTTTATTTTACTCTTTTATATAACTATTTTTTATTTCTTAATTTGCGCTCCATGTTTGTAATTTTATTAGCTTTATTCTTCATACATTTCTTATAAGCTACAAAATATTTCTTGCAATCACTGTTTTGTTTTTACTGAAAAAAATAAAGTATTTATTAGTTCATTGTTTAATAAAGCATTTATCAATATAAGTTAAAATAACAATCTTGCACTTAATCTCAAATTTTATTCTTTGTTATCCAATGTAGCAATAAACAATATGAAATTGAAATAGCCAAGCAAAATGATATTAATATTATAATGAATTCAAAAATTATATAGAGGCTAACGCCTTTATATAATTTTTCGCAAAAATTTTTCTCGCAAAAATCATGTATATTTAAACTTAATAAACAAAATTATGAATACATACGATACTTACCTTACTATGCCGGACTCCATTAATTAAATTAAATTAATTATCTTTAGTTCAGTTTAGTTGTTATTTTATGGCGTTTCAAGTTATGCCTAATAATTTATACACGAAAATGGGTTAGGAATAAAGTATCTTAAAACTAACAATTAATTATTATATTATAAAAACATATGCTTCAAAATGACATGTTCGAGTTCCATTGTACGCACCTAAGCATATTGCATTAAGTTTTAAAAAGTGTTTTAATATTATAAATTTTTATTCTTTTTTAGTATTTTGGGACTTAAAGATTTATTATTTTATTAAAAATAGTTTTTATAGGACTTTTATAAGTAATAATAATTAATTTTAAATTTAATTGAGCATATATATTAGAATTTTGTTAATTTAAAAAAGATACGTAAAACGAAACTATCGTTACTGCAGGGAGGGCCCTGCAACCCACTGTTGACGATAAGTTGACATTACCCGGATTGGTTATTGGCATGCAGGTTAGAGATTGGATAGACATGTCGAAAAATCCAAGATTGACATTAACTGGAGATAAGAGATACATTATTAACATCGGCCGTATGTCTTCTTCTGCCTACCATTACTATTTATATAAATTTAATCATTTAAAAAATTAGTTTACTAATAAGTCTACATAATTGAACAAGAAATCAATATTATAAACAAAAACAAGACCCAAAACTAGCACAAGATGAACGATCGTGTAAGCTCGAAGAAAATTTTCAATAAAGCGAGCCAGTTATTACAGCGACTAAGTGCAGGTATCTCCCATCAAGAACACCGTGACTAATTATAATGATACGCCGCGAGGGACTGCGGCCGCGGTACTGCATCATATTACTTGAATAGAAACCAAGTGCTGGAGACAAGATTGATCACACTGGAGGCGGACACCCGTCTCTACCTTCCGTCGCTATCGGGACCATCGCTGACCAACGTCCAGTATATGTAACTATCTCGTATGTAAGAGACGTGTTTGTTATTACAATTATTGTTATTCTTTAGCTTACTTACATATTTAGTGGTTTGCTCTGTAAAACACCTCCTTGTTTTACCTCTCGATACAAAATGTCTCGGAAGTGGTACAATCAATTCCACATTGCACGGTCTACAGGAGTATTTGCCCTAATACTGAAAAGTATAAATACTTAACATACATTCTATTGATTATACCAGGACAGTACTTTTGTAAGTAAATAGTCGTCAGCTAAAGAAGCCGACTTTTTCAACATTATTGCCAATCTAAGAGAGTGTCGGCGTCGAGTGGCCGCTACTGTGTGAATTATTCAAGGGTCGCGATGCGCGTCAATCCTCATCAAAGTACCATCGATCTTAGGAATGTACACTTGTGCCGAATGTGTTATAGTTTGGTGGTCGTCGTAGATAGTCTGCGCCTGCCACAGTTACAACGCGTTTTTCTTAACGATTTTGTGATTTTAATTGTCAAACATCTTTATAATATATAAAATACAACGCATAGATGAAGCTATTGGACTTGGAGAGTTGAAATTTAGTATGCAGGTTGTTTACGAACTATAGGAGAGTACTGATAGAGATTTTCTTAAACTTCCTATGGTTAGGGAGGCGAAGCCGCAAACTCGGGAGTTACTCGAGCGTCATTGAGACCTATTGGGTTCCGAAGCTTAGATGATGACAAGAAAAAAATATCATATTAAAAATTTCGTTTGACCGGTGGGTTGAGGGGCTTTCAAAAGAATTAAAAAAAACTGTTCCATGGACATACTCGAGCGCGTCAGATATTGATATTATCAATTACCTACGTCTTCTTAAACATGAATTGATAACCTCCTTTTCTTACAGAAGTCGGTTAAAAAGTCCACGCAAACAAAATTACAGGCAACGAGAAATCTTCATTTTCTATATGTCTTGTACTCGAATATGTTAAAAAAAAATCGCATCGTAACATTAAGAGTGCATGGTCTTAGAGACCCCATTGTAGAGCTCGAGGGTGAACCTTTATTCCACAAATTAAAAGTTTTACTTGTATCATGTCACCTTTCTATAGAGGAAGTGATAAACGGATGGATATAGACGCACACATAAATTAGAATTGAGTGCAACAAACTAACAAAAGGTCTCCGTTATAAGATAAGGTTTATTTTTTCTTTTCCCACAGTTGTTTGATATGTATGAGTTTATTTATTAATTGTTTTTTGTTGTTTCAGGTAAGTGGGAGATCTGTTCGACGGGCCGTGTGACTGCCTTGTCTTGTCCTGTCTGTAGGCTATGAAGACGTTAAGCAAAGTCTCTACATATTTAAGATTTGATACAAATCAATGAATTAAGAACTCTACATCGTATGTATAAGATTTTAATCTTTTGTTTCTTAGCTCGAGGTATTTATTTACGATTACGATATTAGATTTTTTGTTATATAAAATCAAATTCTTGTAGTACAATAAGTTTGGTAACAGAAGATAAGATTGGTATTTAAGGCATCATTCAATGGGAACTGACAACATATTATTAAAATTTTTTGTCAAATTTATGTTCTTCTTAGATTGTTCTTCTTGTTTGTAGAATGTAACAAGATAATGAAACATATCCATTTATCAATAATCTTATCGTTCGCTTATAAACAATGCTCCAGGTCCTATAGAGTCGACTGTTATTCTACGACCGTCCATTCTCTTAGGCAGGTGGACTATTGTTCAATATAATTTCTACATAGTGTTAAAACTGTTCAAAGCGATATTATGACGCAAGTGCGTCTTAGTTTATGGTTTTCAACTGGATTACTTATATCTGATTGGTATGAATATAGCTAAAAAAATCTCTTCATATAATAATTTTATCATGAAGTTTACTGGCCTCAGATCCTGGCCTGGATCGGGATGGCCTCACCCTGCGCAGCGACGTAGTGTCCAATGTAAGCGCGACGGTTAGCAGTCCGTTCCACTCGACAAAAATAATTAATCATTATTTTCTCACTCTACTAACAAAATAAATCACATCATTGAGCTTCACCTGTCAACAAGCAATGTCTTTTTGCTTTTAATCGTTTGTCTAATCTAAGCCTTTGTCCCGTAAAAGCGATCTCGTAAGTCCAGTCAGGCCACTTCAACTTTTTAAATATATTTAAATGTTGACATTCTCTAATTAAGATATTCAATTACGACCGCAGTGTTATTTGTAACACGTCTGCTTTATCTTGTGCGATTTTATTTTCTTTTTAAATAAATAATAAAATAAACAAATAATTAAGGCCGTGGCAGAGCAGTCGTGCAGTCGTAGTATATCTACGTATATGTGTGAATATATTTTTTTGGGGCATATCCCCTACCTAGTAAATAAAAAATAATAATACAAGATTCATCCTTGCCAATATTTATAAAGAAGGTGGGATGTTAGAAAATATTTTCTATATCGGTTTCAATGTATAAAAGTTTAAAAGAACCTAACAAGTAGTGCAAGCGCTACCCATTGCTTGCTCCCTGATGATATACCTAGGCAGTGTTCTGAACAGTTTTTCACGAAGCGGCGTTAAACCTACTGCGTTGTAAAACTTTATTCTTTTTAACGTTAACCACAAAATGTCAACTACTATTCATTGCAACATGAACCTTACTATTCTAAATGTTCAGCCTATTTTCATATGTTTCAGTAAAAGTAACTTTATTTGCCCAATTGTGAATACTTTCCTAGTTTAGGGTTGCCAAGGGTTGTTATTTGTCAAGCTCTCGACTGAAACAGTTGTGAAAAAACGTGTTGGATAAAAATAAGAACTTTTCGAAGTGTGCTTAAGTAGGACTGGTTTTATTTTTCAATATTTAAGAGCGTCTTCTTTATAATTACTTTTTTAACTGACTTTCAAAAAAAGGAGGTTCTCCATTCGTCGTAATCTTTTTTTTCATCACGGTCTCGGTATATTGAGATGTATGTCATCACATATATATATATAAAACTCTTATTAAGTCACTGATACAGAAAGACGCAAACAGACAGACTGTAGGTAATTGACAGGCTAGCGCTTGGAGAGTTATCAAGGCAGTGGCAGAATTTAACGCGGTTCTTTTTATTATTACTAGAGCAACTGGAATCAAACATAAAACCGTCATGTAAACAGTCAGACGTGCCGCTGCGGCAGAACTGCCTGATTCATCATATTAAGTACTTTTTCTTTTTCCTGTCTTACTATTTTCTAAAAAAGGAACTTTCAAAAAATTCTAAAAGAGTGACTTAAGTAATTATAACGTACAAATTGAGCGATTGTTGTCTCCCACGCGTGGGCCGTGGGCGGTACCCCGGTACCAGTAATAGAGGCGCGTAGGTGTTTCATATTAGACTAATCGTAAGTGGTCATTTTGTGATGTACTTTTAATGGGACTTGTGTGTATGATTAGTTTTGTTTTTAATATTTGTATTCTGTTGAGAAATGATTGTAGAAAGTGTATATAACAGCGTCCTACGTACGTCTACAAGCAACGGTTCGTACTCGGGAGATGAATTATTTTTATTTTTTTCACTCTAGTATTACGACAATCGTTTAATTCCCCCACTCAACACTCATGTTTCCAAAATGAAGCTGAAAGTGGGGAACAGAGTGTTTTAACCCACTGTCTTTCCTGCAACACATACGCAGGATACCGCGTGAAACTAAAAAAAACACATAAATAATCTTATTGCATTTTAATGGAAAAATAGATACATTATTGTATGTAAATAGAGTGGCAAGTAGACGCGGACGCGTGAAAGTGGTCTGATTACGTACTAATGAGGTTGTGTTGTATGAACGAACACGCCGGCCTCTGCCGGCACTGATAGTGGCCCTTGTATTAATGTACCTAATGCTGTAAATGCATTTGAATTTTATAGCCTTCCTTGTTTTGTTAAGTGTCTCTTTTAGCATAGTAGGTTACAACAAAATATTCTGTCTGTGTCTACCAGAAAGGAGAAATAAAAATAATTTAATGTATTTAATTCATCATTACTTCGAATGGGAATCGAACCCACAGTCGTCACATTTACATTCAAAGGTCTCATTATGCTACGACGACCTCACGTCGGCTAGAAACGATATTATAAATATAACGATACTTATGAATTCTTCAACCATTCTTTGTAATTATATTACCCATTCACGGCGCGCCTGTTACTGAGAATAGGGTTGTGGGAATAATAGCATATTTTGAAAGATTTCTTCCTAGCAAAGTGCTAAGAAATCCATTATAATATCATCAAGATTAATACGACCTTTATAATGTCTTTGAGGCACAGTTATGGGACATTCCATAAGTATAGATCAGTGCGAGTTCGTTTCCCACTTAATAGAATTTTCGGTCATTCCTAAAGTGTCAATATATGCAAATCTATTGTTGTAGCTTCATGATATGTTCCGCAAACATATAGCTTAGGCAGATTAGGCAGAGAAAACCTTGTATTAAGAATCTCCATTCCCCACTTTCCACCCAATTTTCAAGAAATTGCGTATCAAGTAGTGAAACTCAAGACCACACTTGTCTCCTTGACTTCTCGAGAGTGAAGAAATGAAAATTGATTTCCCCAAATTTGAATGCACCCACAACGTTTGCGTATACAGTCTAATACTGACAAGACATGACGGCTTCTTAAAGCAAGCATACATCAAAAAAATGTAAAAATTAAGAATAAGCAAGGAAAAACAGTGTACAGGAAAAACAGTAGTCTCTATACACTATGACTCCAATATATAATACAATTCTCGAATTTACCTACTGCGAACTCAGTGCCTCTGCACACCCTGCTACTTGTACACAGTTGCTGTTGCATATCTCTCGATCTGTTTAATTTTCTTGATACAATTATGACTTTTATATTTATAACAATAAGTACTATTTTCAATAATAATAGTA
This sequence comes from Heliconius nattereri, assembly GCA_013403645.1. Lineage (NCBI taxonomy): Eukaryota > Metazoa > Arthropoda > Insecta > Lepidoptera > Nymphalidae > Heliconius > Heliconius nattereri. Next base: position 10,467,213 of record JAAIXI010000222.1, read on the forward strand.
ACATTTAAGTTGTCAAGTATATGCAGGTTCAGGTCCACAAATCTTTGTGAAAGAGAGTGATACAGGAATTTAAAATACGGGACTTGTGACATGTTTATACGGAGGATAAATTATTCCGCATTTCAGAAACTACCTGATATCCTTAAGTTGAATATGTCAATGGTTATATTTACCATATTGTTAATATAAAAATGTAATATATATTTAAAGTGACTTCAAAGAAAAAAGAGATTCTATGGTTGACATCTTTATTTTTTACGTAGGTATTATATCAATCGTATGTCGAAACTGATTTGTAATTAAACAAAAAAAAAAGAGCTTAATCCTGTTGAAATACTAATTTTGCCATCAACTGAGGAGCTAATGATAGAATTCTAGGAAAATCTTGAAACCTAATAATAACCAAAGGTTTATATTTTAATTTAATTGTAAATAGTATATAAATTTATATAAACCAAACGTCGAACTTTTAGGTCTTTAAGCAGCTTCTCGCTTTTGACCGCAAAGACATTGAATTTTGCGTCTTCATCGCACTTATTTTTTTCATAATTATAAGACCAACGTTTATTTTCAGTTTTTGTTGTCCAAATATATATAAAAAGCAATCTCATATCATGTTACAGTCTCTAGCAACAAATGAGAAGTTCCAAGAAATTTAGTAAATAAATCATATAAATAAGTACTACTACTACAGTAAATATTCATATAAAGCTTAGACGAGATTTTTTGCTCTACTTTTCGTTTCTTCTACGTCGACTACGTACATTTTACATTATATGGTAATTTCATTATGTTCTTTTTAGACGCCATCGTGACGCAGTTGGGTAACATCTGACAGTAACCAAGAAGGAGGTAGGTTTGATACCTACTCACTCGGGGGAATATAATGAATTATGTTCATTTCCTCGCTCTTCTAATTCCATTCACGTTCCATTTTAATTTGGTGTATTTCTGTCTTTTTGCACGAAATACCATCACGCCAACCGATTTCGATGATTCTTTTTTTTTTGGAAAGGATACACTTTAAGGATAGTTTGAAGGTTTGATGGTTAGGTTCTGATTATGGGTCCTCGTTGAAGAAGAAGTCCGGTATTTTCGTGGTGGTTTGAGCACACATTGGTTATCGGCGTGTATTATCGTTTACTATTTCCATAAACAAGTAGTTTACGTTCAGAATATCTAAAAGTTATGTAGAACAAGATTAAGTTGAGAGGAGCCACTATAATTAAAACTCTCACCAAGTGTGAACACTTGGCTCAAGCTGAGAAGGCTTAAACTCAAATGAATATTCATTGTATATAGAATTTGATAATATTTTAAAAGCTTATATTAACATAAAATGTTTTATCTATTACTTATATAAAACATTTTATATTTTCATTTAACTTCCTCGCTACCGAAGCGCGGCTTTGAGTTTCTCCACTAAATGCCACCAGAATTCGGCGGAAAGTGGGGAACAGAACTGTATAAATGGAAACGGACTGTCTTAATAGGTACTATGTTCCCAGGTGCCCTCTGGCTACTTTGCTATGTTCGGGATACAGCGTGAAGCTAAAAAAAACAGGTGGGTACTGTAGGTAGATCATAATGGAGTTCAGTTGAAAAAATAATTGGCTCTATTCGAGATTTTTTTTAAAAATTAATTTATTTATTTTTATATTGGGAAACAAACAGCTTAAATTTACTATATTACATTTGCCAACAAGGTTTCCACTTTTACATAAAACATGGGATGAATATAATAAAAAAATGAACTTTTTCCATACGTTACTAATTAAAAATTTAATTTAATGGTCTTAAAAAGAATAAAAAATTATACAAAGAAAAAGGTTCAAATTACACATCAGGTGAATTTTGTCGAAAATTTTACGTGAAAATTGTTTCAAATTGTTTTGGAAAATGTCTTTAATGTATTTAAAATAGTTATTGTATGCCAAACAAGATCTTAGTACAAAATAATTTTTGGCATATCAGTTTTTCGACCATCCACGGTACACTGCCCCGGTGTCAGACACTGGACTCATCCGAATTTTTACTGCTCATAAACTTTTATTTGATTGTATTGAAGCCTGATGAAAAAGTTTATTATTTGTTCGCTTAGGCGAGGTACACATGAGGCAACTAATATAAAATTAGCGGCTTCTGGCTTTTTCCCTCTAATCTGCCAGGGAACTTCTGTACCCCACGCTCCGTCCAATCTTCAACACATTGTGTATGGAATGACGAAACTCAACGCTTAAAAATACTGTTATATTACACAGGAAATGCATACAAAAATCAAACCCCATTTCCTTCAAGTTTTAGTTTATTCATATAAAAATATTAATTTCCCTCAAAAGCTTCATACAAGTCCAGCCTTAGTGAAGCTCGTTTAATCAACCACGTTTATGACTGCTTCATTCCAACTCGCAAAGTCCCACAGTCAGGATATGTTATGTATATCGTTTTCTTTTAGAAGTTATAGTATACTAAGAGTAAGAGATGTGGGTTCGATTCCGTATATAATGAATCGCCGATCAATACCCAATATCTTGATTTTCGATAATTTTAAAATTTTGACAGCAGCAAATGTTGCAGCTCTTTATTAAATTCAACAAAAATCAGGGGACATCTCTTACTTTTATGGATAAATAAAGGTTACGAACAATTTTTTTTAATGTACTTTCATATGACATATTGTATATTAGGTTATTGTATGTAGTAATCCTATCCTACCCTATCCTATCCTATATCTTATAAAACAAAGTCTCTTTTCGCGTCTATCTGGCCTTTCTAACTCTTCTTCTTCTAAACCACCGAACGGATTTTAATGCGGTTTTCATAATTAAGTCGAGTATTTCTCAGGAAAGGTTTATATATAGTTTATTATTTGTACATTCTTATTTAAATTACCATAAATACGACAAATGTGTATAAAGTCCTACCCGTTGGGACACTTTCGCGCATGCGCTGCTTTAATGGTAAGTACTACATGAAAATAATGTACTGGAGTATTGTTGCTCTTAATAAGATCTACAAAAATATTATAATATATTCGTATCTTTTAAGAATAACGTGTAGTGATCATATTTCTGTCTAAAATTGTGATTTCAATATATTTTTTATTGTGAGGGATATTTTTCCATAATGGTATTAATCCTCATCCTTTAAAGTACTTTATTAATTTTTTACGTTAAACGAAGATAAAATTTGCTTTTTACACTATTTCGAAATTGCGAATAGTTTTAGAGAAAAACGCATTTAATTGTTAACACATCACGCCGTTCACGCATCAGCTGTATCGAGTTAAGTTTCACTTATCCTTTACTCTCAGCATATAAATAAGTATATTAGTTACGTTGGCCATTTAATGTAGATCAAAACTGTCTTTTACTGTTTTTCATTTTAAAAAGTACTTTAGAAGTTGTTACAATATCAAAAAATCCTTGCTGCGAAACGGCTTCCCCCCGCGCCCCGCGACGTTTTGCTTATAGCGCGTCCGCCGCGTCCACCGCGCCCGTGTCTTTGCAGTAGCAAAGAAGATGTAGATGCGTTTGTACTTATTGGATAATTGGAGTTGAATGTATTATTTCAGCGCGATATATTTGGTTTCATATTTTTTGTAATAGTTATGCCTTTGTTTATAATTTCTTCCGTTTAAAAATAGTCATTTAAATATATTTTAATAATTACTTGAATAGATTAGTAGCACAGATTTAAAATTACGGTACTAAAAAATCCTTACTGTGTAACGGTTCGTGCCCATCACGCATTTCCCTGTGCCCCGCGACATTTTGCCTTTAAAAGTGGATCCGCCGCACCCGCCTGGCTTCTTTCCCGCTGGCATGGAAGGAGGGCCTGCTCATTATTCTGCTGAGGGATACCGATCTATAATCCTCCTCAGCACGGTCGCCAAGCTGTTCGTGAAGTTATTCCTATCACTTCTCCAGTCGCACATCTACCCACGAAGAGATCAGTTTGGCGAGCGGGTACACCACTCTGGGTAAACTACGCCACAACAGTGATCAACCGAGAAATAGTATGAATGTGTAATAGCAGTCTTCCTTGACGTATCACGCGTATTCGATCGCGTCTGGCACCCGGGCTTACTTCATAAAGTGCTCAGAGCCGGCACCCCCCAGCACGTTGCTCATGTCTTTACCGCTTCTGCTTTAAGTGACAGGACATTTTGCGTGAGAGTTGAGAGTGCGAGGTCTAGCAGCGACCCGACCGCTGTCGTTGTCCCATTCAGAATTTTGTCACCTGCTGTCTCACCCTCCGGCGAGTGAAGCTGGTACGAAGCTACGTGAACACCATGCGCCACTCACCGCAATCTAAAAATAGAAACACTAGAGCTACACATTGGTCGTCTCGCATCCAACGTATTCTGTTGCGCCGATGTATTGGGTCACCTGCACCTAAGGAGCAGCAGTCCGCATACCCGCCCGAGCTCAGACGTCTTCTTCCGGGGGACTTTCTATCCTCCTGCAAACCCGATTCATGAGCAGTCACCTTGGTCGTTTAATCTAGGCCTCCCTCAGGAAACCGAGGGTCCAATTCCAGTTCCCTCCCGCATCCCCTCCCATGTGTCTGCTCTAAAGCAGGTTTTCGTCTGAGACCACGGTCAGAGAACCACCGCACTGATGTCGTTCGGAGCTACTACGGAGATGGACGAGAGAATGCTTTAATTCTGCGCCTGGCAAAGTAAATTTAGAAGTGATTGCAGTGATTGGAGTTATCCAATAATTATAATGTATTTCCACGCAACATAGTTGGTTATATCTTTTGTTTAAGTATTTTTGGGGAAGCGAAGTTTTCTGTTGTTTGTGTTATTTATTTGTGTTTTTTTTAAAACCATTAGAAAATCCTTAGTGGAACTACGAAAATGCGGGCTGCCTTAGGGTGTAATTAATTTTCACATTATCTTAAGCGCTTTGGAAACATACATTATTATATGAATAATTCGGTAGTTAAAGCGGGCGAAGCCGCGAGCGGGTCGCTGGTTTTCTTATAAAACCATGAGTTGATACGCCCAGGGTTGCCTCACTATCTGCCCGTGTAGAAGTTTTAGGAAGAGAGATAAAAACCCCCTCGTGATTTATGGCAAATAAACACCATGTAATGCTTCTTAAGTTATCTTGAAGTAGGTGGAACTGTAAGAGATTCCGCTTTTTGTAGTAAACATGTAGGTACTGTTGAGAAAACAAAAATACTTTCACATTGTAATTCTGCTAATAGCAGAGAAGACAAAGAGAACCTAGTCATCAGACCTTCTGTTCCCTAATGTCCGCCCAATTTTCGAGACGTTGCTTTTGAGCGGCGAAACTCAACGCCGTGTTTTGTTTTGTTATCAGACAGAAAAAAAAAGAAAATGATCCATTCAACTCATTGAGAATCGAACCCGCATCAGTCCCGCTTACAATTAAACGCTGTCCTCACTGCTCCATGACGGCATCTCACAATAGGTACTGGTAGTACCTATTTATTATTTATTATATTGCCTGAGTAATTTTATTATTTTATGAAACTACATTTTCCGGATAACAAGATATATGTTGTGTTTGATTAAAACTACTTTGATATAGGAAATGAGATAAAAAGTTCCCCTTTGTTATTTATTGGCAATAAACGCTTCGTCCGCTACACTAGCACCAGCCATACATACACACATACACAGCCCCTGACTGTAGACGCGACGGTTGCGGGCTCGGTGCCCATCGAAGGAATGAATTATTTGCCCACTCTGGACAAGACAAAGCGCGGTGTTGAGTTCTGAAATTTCTTGACAACTGAGTGATGATGTGTGGGGAATAAAGAAAATAAAAAATATATTGGACTGTGTGCATATTAATACGTCGCGTCGGTGTTAATGTTATGCTATAAAATATCATTCACGTCGCCCATTATATATGGGACAGAAATTAGCAGAATCGCTTCGCTTTCCAATTTTTGCCTAATTTAAAGGACATTTCATCATTTCTTTGAAAAAATGTCGCTCTTTGTAGAATATAAAAATATGTAGCGTGAAAATGAAAATATTTTAAACTATTAAATTTAAATTAGGTAATTGTTTAAGTCTGTGTGAGTTTATTTTTTATTTAATTTTAGTTGCTTTAATGTTGTTGAAAATAAAATAAAATAAATAATTAATTACCATTAATCATACCTTTTTGCTACTAATTCAATCAACATGTATCAACATCTAAACTTCAAACACGAACGTCAGTCCCAACCTCCCAACTCACCACTCGGTTGTCAAAACAAAGCGATCGGGAAACTTTTCGATTATCGTAAAACAAAAATCCCGGCTGTCCTCGTCCGTAACGTGCTCGTAGGGACGTAGGGTAGGGTAGGGTTGGACGTGTTCCCTTTTACGAGTACAATCGATCGGTGCGAAACACGCGGTCGAGGGCCGCTCTTATTAGCTCTGATTTGAAAATTGCCTGTAAACGACCACGAGTGCCTCCCCACGAGAGTAAGATGAACGGCTGGATATACGAGTGTATATGTGTTTATCTATCTAGTTACTAACAGAGTGACACAATCCCACGCTTCATGAAGCAGCTTTGGGCTCTGCCAGGTCTGGGTATATAATATGGCGGGTATGGATATCGACTATTCTAGATTAGTCGTTTTCAAATACGGCTTGTAACTTTCATAAACAATTATAATTCAACTAAATACGACCAATCAAAAATCTGAATTTATTAAAAAGTTCTAATAATAATAGACTACATACCACATTACTAAATTTTCACACAAATATATTAATTTAACAAAATAATATAAGAATACGCTTCCACAACTCCCGACCGGGCTGTTCCCTCTTTTATTTCTGTTCGTTTTTTAACCATTTTGTATGTTTTTGTATCTGGTTGATGGGACGCCGCGCCGGACGGACGTGTGGAGCAAGTGCTAGTCAAGTGTGCGACAATAAAACGAACATTTACACACTGCCGGCGTCGGGTGTCGCGTGTCGTGTGTCGAGTGTCGAGTGTCGGGTGTGTACGTTACACCGTACAGTCTGTACACTCTATGTCACGGCGTAATTGGAATCGATCTACGTGACGTAAGTAAACATGAAATAAAAGCAGTGACGGTAAATTTGGAAATTTCTTTCTCTTTTTTTATTTGATTTTTCCGCGGCGCATATTATCGGTTATTATTTGTAGGATTCGATTCCTTCTAGGGGGAATAAACTATTTTCATTTCTTCGTTCTGGTACCGCCTACCGTATGTCTTGGAAATTGGATAATGTCTCTTGTCATAAAGGTCTATGTAATTTACTAAGTTCCCGCGGTCAAAAAAAAAGTTACCTTACCTACAAAAGTTACCTTCAAAATCAGCAGACGCGTGAAGTAATAAAGTCCAAATCGCTCTCTTCACGTATGATTGTCCGTTACACGAACTATCGGAAAACGATTTGATCCCAGACTTCGACGTCCTCGCGAGCAAGAAGAGTAAAACAAAAGAAACTTGTGGCGCTATCTGCGCTGCTACTACTGAACAAACTGTTTTAATTATTTTTTTAAGTTGAAATTTCTTACTCATCATGGGTTTGTTGCAGTATACTATTTTTAAAAAGCGTTAAAAGTTTAACAAAGCGGGGTTTGAACCCGCGTCTCTTGAAAACGATCCCACACGTCCATTCGTCCATACCCGATGGTATGGTTAAGTAATCAGAGCGCTCAAAAGTTTCCTAAGAGGCACTAATTCTATTTTAGTTACGCACAAATTTTATACGAGTACGCAAACTTTACATTCAACTAAAAAAAGTTAAATATAGCAAGTAAGGAAGGCAGAAATAACTTTCCGTCCACCCACAAACACAATTTTTGCGATATTCCTCGTTTAGTGGTGGAGTGGCGGAACTCACTGCCGTCGCGTTTACATTTAAATGCTGTTCTACTACACTGTGCCAACCTTTGTAGAGAATAGAAAACATAATTTTCATATAAACCAAGATCGAATCTAAGATGACATATTTGTATAACCCTATTATCAATGATCGAGATCAAAGTGCTCGTAGCTCGTACTGCAGTACTGCGGGACGGCGCGGGACAGAGGAAATATCTATACAGATTATAAAATTTACGATCCTCGAGCAAGTGACAAACGGTGCGAGGGGAAATCCGGTATTGTTCGATATATTTTAGTTCTGTAGATGAAATTGTTAAAGATGGAAGTTATTTTAGAAGTTTTTACTATTGAATTATATATAAAAATAAATCCATCGTGGCACAGCGTCTGATCGTAAGCATAATGGCTGTGGGTTCCATTGTCACTTGTCTCGCTCTATTAGTGCTAGAACAAGATACATTTCATTGTTTAAGCTATATACGAGTATACTAAGCCCTATAAATTCTTGAAGTAACAATCTTCTAAGCCCGGTTCCAATCGATCTTTATATTAGTTACAGCCTAGTTCAGTTCTTCAGGGTATTTGAATAGTTGCCACTCGAGCGCAGTGTCGACGTATTGGACCACTATTCCTAGTTACGAGATAAAAGTATATATTTGAGACGTATTGTATTGTTGGTTTATTTCATACATACTGCATCATTTTTGAGATATTGTGAGTTGAGAGACAAATCTGAACAGCGCAGTTTTTCTTGCAACCAGAGCAACGGAATTAAAATAATTATTACTTGAAGTAGACGACAAGACTCGAACCTTTAACCATCTCGGCGCCATCTCAAAATACAATGCCTAGACCACCGGCAACAAACATTATAGATAAACTAACAAGAAGCTAAACCAAAACTTAGTTAGATTTTAGTTACAATCTATGAAGCTCAAGTTATCTATAGAGTTATGGTACGGCCACACTTGTCGAGGCTAGGATGTGCTCACAGTTTTCGAACTCATGAAATTTCCAAATTCAATAGAATAAATATAGGGAACCTTGTGTAAGAACACTCCGTTTTAAACAATTCATTAAAAAGACTAATTAATAAATTTTCGCTAAATTAATTTACTTAACCGATATATTCTAATATTATTTTTTAGTTTACAAGTCCACTAACGTATTTATTTTATTTTGTGATATTAAAAAAATAAACTATAAACACAAGTAAGGGGTGTCGTACGTATAACGTAGACAAAGTAGAGCATTGACTCCCATCTCTCTATATACTATGGGCTTATCGAACCTGACACTGAGTTCTATCTCCCTTAGCTGCAGTATTGCGGCGTGAGACGAACAAACAAAACAATTAGATATGATCGATCATCGCATTGAAAAGCCATTCAGTTATTCCACTTTTGTCGGAAGCGGAAAGTTATGGAGCTTCAAAGCGTCGGGAAACAAAAACTTACAATTTTACGAGGAGTCGCTTTCGGCAAGTTGGCCGCTCGTCTGATGAATTTTACATGATCTTAGAGCTGCGATTTTAAAACCGCTATAAAGTGACGCCGTAAACATAACTAGCAGATAATAAACTTTTATTTGAGTTTGTGAAGGTAGGTAGACTAATGTTTTTAATGTTTTTTTAAATATAGATAATTAAAATATCTTTTTTTAGCGTATTTAACGTAACCTAGTCTTAAAACACTCCGCTCTCCATTTTCAACTTACAAATTGCATTCATTTCTCACTTATAACTAAATAGAATAAGGAACGCCAGGAAAGCTAATTCGCAAGAAACGAACGACGAGACGGCCCGTAATGTAGTGTCACCTTAGCCGTTTTAGCTCGGCCGCGACATGTTAACGGGTTTTGTAATTCAGTTTAAGCTCGTTGCGGGCTTTTTTCTCTTTTTCACGTACTTTTTCTCGAGAACCTTTTTTAGGAATAACATTCGCAGACACATATTACGTTAAATGTTTCCCCACTTATGTTTTTAAAGTTCCTGCAAAATCGTATGCATTTTGGATTTTGTTTTTGTTTATTTTTGTTAGCGTATTTCACACAGGCCGTGGACGTCTTTGTGAATTATCGCAACTTTAAAAATTGGACGACAGATCTTAATCTCAATATTGCGCTTTATTTGTACCAGAAATTAGTAAAATATTTTTGTAAATATAGTTTTCCCCCGCAGTAATATTTGCATCCATGACTACCACGTACAGTCTGCCATGGTTCCTATACCACTTTATCTTATATTATTTTCATAATTAACTTATTTGCTCTTTTTCCTTAAAATAAACAAATAGTTATTCCTCTGAATAGGCATCCAGGCATCCAGCCCTCATCACGTGTACAGTCAGACACTCCGCCACTGTGCCAGGTCGACCTCGTATTGCATTCCCAACATACGCGCGTGTCATCCGTCGACGCGCTTCGTAAATTAGCCAGAGGAGTGACGCGCGGAGTCACTCCGCTGTCGTCGCTGTAACATTGCACCTTGAAACACAGTTTTAGGAGAACTGACGTCCCCTTTTTATTTATGATGTTTCTTGGAGTTCGTTTTGTGTTATTTCTGGTTTTTGTATTTATAATTGGAAATACTGGAGGACATGAATACATTAATATTAAACTTATAAAATCTATATAGTTATACTAAAAATATACCTCGCACTTCCCGAGTCTTTTTAAAGTAATTCTATGTACAATAAAGGAATTAAAAATAATAATTAACTTCAAATACCTGCCATGCACCCCTCAAATAAGTGAGAATCAATTTAATTTTTACCTGATGTTGGTATAACTTGACTGACTTGAACTTTTATAATGAAATATAGCACACGTCCTTGGAAGCCAAAGTACATCTTCAACTCATTTTTTTTTCGTAAAATGATTCAATTATCCTAATCAAAGAGTCTTATAGATTACACTAGCGGTCCTCCCGCGGATTCGCCCGCTTGAAGTACATGATTATCAGTACATGTTTTTTATTTATGGTGCTTAGAGCGTGTACATGATTATTCATTTGATAAACAGAATTGACTGACAGTGACAGTCAGATGTGTTGATCTCAATCAATAAATTGGCTTACTCGTTCAGAAACAACCTTAAATGTTGAATTATTGATTTGGGTAAGGGTTTATAATATTCTTTGTAAAATAACTGTAATGATATTACAAAACATACAGAAAAAAAATCGAATAATCCAATATCGAAATCGAACCCAAAATAATTAATCGAATATCGAATCGAAAATATGTAAATAAGAACCTCCTCCTTGTTTCGAAAGCCGGTTAAAAAATATAAATTTATCACATACAAACAGATTTATTATAAGTATAGATATGGATTGCTATATATTTGCAGGCAAATTCATGCCTTACGTTTATTCGAATGCCGATAACTTTTTTTAATGAACCGATTTTGATGAAACAAACAGATGTTAAGTTGAGTTAAAACAAAGCAATAGTGAAAGTTTCAAGTAAATCGATTCAGTACTTTCGGAGATTAGCGTGACCATACATACAGACAGCGATACAGACAAGAAATTAAAAAAAAAATTTTTGGACTTTCTATTATTCTTTTTAAGAACCCCTCTATCCATTTTAGTCAAAATACTAAATGTACAGACAAAATATTTTTACTGTTTTATTATAAGTGTAATACTATATTTTTGGCTTAAAATAGTCCCGCTGTGTTTCTCGCGTCTATTCTTCAAGACCTGAAGCATTAGTGAACCAGTAACTTACTAAAAGTTCAGTACGACTTGTTCAATATTTCATTAAATAAATCTAGATCCTCATAGATACATTTCCATGTGTACATTAGCATTGTCAAGAACATCTGCTCTCTACATCTAAAAATAGGCGTAACACTTGGGGGAACCTGGAATGCTTTTAAATGCACCATTGAATGCGTTGATGTATGTAATTTCAGATTCTTCACAAAAATTGAGGGGATTTTTTATTACTTTCACACATTACCCGTATATAGATAGAGATAAGGAACCTACTCTACCCTAGTTGAGCTAGAATCTAGTGGCAAGACCTAGTATTAGGACATTAAATTAATTTTAAGATTTCTTGTTTGTGGCCATCGTGGCATAGCTGTGAACTCAATTCCCCGTCAGGAAATAAATACATTTCATTTCTATGTAGGATAAGACGCAACGTTGTGTTCCAGTAGTGACCATGGGATGTCTCAACCTCAGGTGAAAAGTTGAAAACATAAGGTCTTAGTCCTAGGATCTCTCCGTCTGGGAATGTGGAAAAAAGGATGAAATTACTTTATATATATGTTGGTGGAACCCAATTCCGCGTTTTGTATTATCTTAGCAGAATGAATAATGGGTGTAAGTAATATTATTATTATTTTCCCAAAAAAGAATCGAACTCATAACTTTCGCTGTATCACTATTCGCTGTGGTTCTAACTATTCTGGTGGCGTTGATGTGAGATGGGGGATGTTTTGATGTAGATTTATATTGTTTGGAGCAAGCGTCGTAGAAGTAATGGTAACTGATTGTATCTGCTAATACAGCCTTTCAATGAGCTTGAAAGGGATCGCTAATAATAGAGGAAGTGCGAATCAAATAAAGGGGTTAAAAAGGTTAAAGCAATTCTATACGTACCCGCGACGTGGTGAGATGTGAGCTATACAAACACAACGGGTATACTTGTGTGGGGAACCTTTATTTGAAAAGTTTCATAAAGGGTGGGATCTATCAAATGCGGCTGTGTTGTATTACTTGATGTATTCCGGCATGATGATAGTGAGTTGAGATTTATCGAATAATTATTGGGGCGCCATCCAATTACTGTTTGTGGGAATATGTTTTACAGCTCCTCGCTTTAGTAAAAGTGCGGCGTTAAGTTCTGCCACTCAATACAATAATATTATGAACAAAATACATTCATATATGTATTCAAAATAAACTAAAAACTGAAAAGCAGTGGCTAGATCTTGAAGATATATTTATTCGATATATGTATTTCGTAACCATACATTTGGTTTATATTAGCTAAGAATATACACTCGTATGCTAACGTTGAGTGTAAATTAACATTTTCTTTTTTACTACCACTATTGTTATTAATTGTCTCAAATGTCCATACAAATGAGTGTAATACCACATGTCGATTTCGTTTGCTTCCTCTTTTCTGCAGCATTAAGTAAAATATACGTCTTTAATCAAACGATCGTTACATTTTTCTTGTACTTGTATTATCTAAATATGATTTGTATATATTTTGTGCAATAACAAAAATTGCCTGATATAGAATAGAATTGTTTACATTTGTTTCATTTATATTTGTATAAATAAAACATCCCGAAAATTAAATCTGTGTAAACTATAGCTATTATCAAAGGTATCTGGCTTACACTAGAAATAAATCCATAAATCTTTTAATAAGCGATCCTATTAGCCGCATATTTCTCGTAAAACAAAAAAGCATCTCGGTCTGTTTCTCAGGTCCCACTATCCTGATTTAGACGTAAACCAGTTGCGCTCCTCCGCGGTGTAAGTCTTTGTCACTTGTCACTTAGGTAATATTGTAGAGACAAAAACTTACAGAATTAAGTGGTGCAGTGGAACAACATGTGACTGTAAGCGCGACGCTTGTGGCTTCGATTCTTACTCAGGTTGAAGGAATATATTTCATTTCTATGCTCTGGTAAGCAGACAGAGCGCGGCATTGAATTTCGACACTATTCATATTGTCCTAGTATTGAAAAAGTTTTTAATGAGCATGTATTTTGTATTAGATAGCACACCCGCCCTCGCGCTCTCGCGCAACTACATGCACAAAGTGCATCTGTACACTTTATTCCTGCGAATGCGGTTCTTATTCTGCGATACGGATTTATCACACGTCGTTTTATTTTATAGAGAAAGCGCCCGCGAGTGCACCTACTGGTTATAAATCGTATACATTTTTGATTTGCTAAACTTTTTACTCGCAGCTGGTGCTTAATATAAAAAAATGCGCATTTCTGAAACTAAGTATATTTTTTTAGTTTCATGTATCGTTGAATGTAATCAGTCTGTCAGATGCGGATCGGACCCATAGCTATAGCTTGTACCAACATTGCTCCACCGAGTCCCACCATATTCGCATAGCACGCACGACATGCAAAGAATATACGCTGTATTTGTCAATTCGATTGTCTTTTGATGAAATTTCAATATTTAAATTATTTCCCAGCTGTGTAGTTAAGTTTCGCCATTCAACACGCAATGTATTAGAAATGCTATGCATTTCAACTCCAGCTTACATTTACGTACATTAATTACCTCCTATATACGGGAGTATATATTTTAAATCACATCTTTTGATCTGGTAATACCTACTTTATGAAACAAACGATATTTCAAATAAATATTTAATCGATCAATAAAAGAATTCTGTCCGTTTAACTGATAATAACGTCGTTTAGCTCCGTATTAAGTAGTACTACGTCTCAGCGCCTTTGTAGAACGATATTGCGGTTTATTGCTTATGAATGCTTTTATGTTTTAATACTTTCATTTATTATTCATAATTGTAAATGTACCTAACTATTCAGCTAACTGAGAGATAGCCCATAACGCACAAGTGCTATTATTGCATGTCAATACTAATTTCTTTTTGAAAATCAGTTCCGAAGGGCCAATACGCGACGGGTGCCATGTTCCTCGTCTCGTAAACTTTTATCGGCACATTCGTTGCGCATCTGCGACGCTCGTAATATCAACTCGATTTGTCTTCGGATTGTTTAGATTTACCCTTTTATTGCTCGCATAGGATTGGTGAGGATTGGCCTCGATAAACTATTACGTAGACTATGGTTGTCGTAGTGAGATTGGAAGAGATTTGATTTATCCATATCTTTTGAAAGAGCATTTGGTATCGACCACTTGAATCTGTATTAATTGTTAATAGCTTTGTAGTTGAGGCTTAATAGGAGTGTCGCAACAGTATGTAAAGCCAGGCACCCCACATCCGCTGTCGCGATGTTGGTGAGGTAGAGTAAGCAGACTCTACTTAACCAAATTTGTAATGATTTTATAAGTTTTTTTACAAAAATACATTATTTTTACATAAATATTTGCATTTACCCTACAGATATATCTCTACTACTACTATATTAAGCAAACTGTCCACTGTACGAGATGAGACATTTGATGACATTTGAAAGAGCTTTGTTTAGAGACAAACTGAAGTAACAATAGTTTCAGATGTCAGTGTTGCGCGGGAGCAGTAATGCAGTACTGTATAAATAACACTCATTTTCCTGGAATTTACTCTACTTAAATTACCATTTGGCTGGGCTGGACTTATTTTAGGGTTATTTAAGGCCACTGTGATGTACTGGAACAGAGTCTGATATAATGATGATATGAAAATAGTTTACAAGTTACTCAACACTTTTTTTTGTAGTTTTAAATGGCTGGGAAAAGAAAAGTAAATATGAAATATAAAAAATGTAACAAAAAATATAATTTGTAAGCGATTGTACTGCCATTTTGTCTGTCTGGAATGCCGACATTTGACACCTGCGTATCATTCTATTGTACTATTTCTATTCTTTAACACTACATTTGTAAAGATATGTATATATACATGAATTTTGTTTGCTAGACTCTTTTGTACGAGTGTTTGTCGTTACGCTGGATATTAGTATAGGATTTAAGCTTTAATAATAATATTTATTATGACATGTTTGGAAAGCAAGGACTATTGTGGGACAAGGTGTTAGGAATGTGATACACTGATATAAACTGTGTAGTTTCTATATTGTTACTTTTTGTTACAGGAATTTGAGAACTTTTTCAACAATAAAATTAAAATTTAAGTGAGGTTGAGGGTTCGATTTATACGTCATATAATAATATCGGAAACGCTTTGCTTTGTTAATTGTAAATAAATGTATTTTTTTTTATATTTTCATGATTCTATAATAATGAGAGGACAGTAAGTGACAAGACACTGCATTATTCATTCTTCGCTGGAAAATTTTGGTTTTTTGGTAAATAAGTTATCAAGTTACTAACATTATTACCATTATAAGTAACCTACGTACTTGGTTCACTTTACTATAAAGTCGCCATGGCGCAGCAGCACAACGTCTCACTGTAGACGCAGTGGTTGTGGGATCGATTTTAACTCAGGGAAAAATGAAACGTTTTTCATTTTCTAAACTGCCATATGCGGAATTCAATATAAAGCTATAGATAGATTTACAATGATACTTTTTGCGTAATGCACATCTTTGACTTGGTTCTCGAAACAGTAGAAGGTATGTTTAATTATAATGACATGTAATTACAATTTACCATTTAACAGTATACTCAAATATATTACAAAACATTTATCACGTTTTCTATGAAAAGAAATCTAGCGAGAAGCAAGTCGAGTCAAGTTTCAACGACTGTTATCGCTCTTCCGGCAGGACTAAAGCAGAGAGCATTGACGTATATTTTAGTTTAAAATACCGAAGAGTAGGTAGTAAACTATTCTATTCAGATTATATTTTTGTTGGATAAGGATTCGATCACCACTCGAAGTAATCATATATATAATTTACTTTATTTTCATTTCCTCGTTCTGTTACAAAAAAGCTCAGTTTTGCGTTTCGCAAGCACGCAATGTTCTCTTTACTTACCCTACTATGTGCGGGGTACAGCGTGAAGCTGCATGAAGCTGCTTAATAATTTAAGATGAAACAGCATCCAACAAGATTATTCTACGAATACCGAGATATTTATCTCAGCTCCGAGATAACTGTGTTAGAGAACAACGCGGCGCATTAGCATTATTACTGGACCAGCTTAGTTGCGAACTTGCCTCGCTGCGGTTATTGAGTTAGCGGATGCTGCCGATGCTGTCCACGGTCTAGGTAGATAGTGTGCGGTGTTTAGTTCCTCCTCTCAACACGTAATGTCTCAAAATTGAGCAGAAATTAGACTAATCGAACGGAGTGGCTTTCAATTTCTTCCTTATTGAATTTTATTTTTAGAATAATCCCTTAGAATATTCCCTTGTGTGCAATAAATACAGTATTACATACATTTTTATATGTAGTAGGCAGACAGAATCTAGTACCAAGAATCCGGTGTTCACTTTCCGTCTGAATTTGGGAAATTACGTGTAGAATAGCAGAAAAATAACTTCTGCACGATGCCATAAGAAATAAAATTTAAAATATTATAACAATCCTACAAAGTACAAACGCCAAATCCTCCAAAAGTGGCCTCAATTTGAACAACGATTACATAAAAATGTTTTTTTAACGAAACAAGCGCAACTTTGTAAGCTTGCCCGCGCTCACGAAACTCCTTAACGCTTGAATATTTGAAGAAAGTCTAAAATCCCGGATCAACGCGGGTGTAGTATTCCCAAAAGAGTGACGCAGAAAGGGTACTTGGTAGAACGTAAATAATTAAACGGACTGAACGAGGATTAATACGTCTCCAGAACGTTCAAATATCATCTTTCCTGTACCTACCTGTATAGTCTTTAGAATGATCCTTGGAATTAATCGGTGGAGCGTTGCTTAGATCTTAGTGTATAATAGAATTAAGGAAAAGTTAAGATCATAAAATTTAAAATTAACTGTTATTTAATATTTATACGATTTCTCCTCATCTGATTACGATAGACTTTTGTTATATTTTTGTTCGCATATGTTGTTTTCTAGACTTTATCTTTTTTTTATTTTATTAAGTAGGTACTAACGGGAGACTCCTACTAAGAAAAGCGTCGCAAATCGGAACGAAGTGCCCGAATATTAAGGTTCCCTGATCCCATCCTGCTTTAGACCGTGAAGCTTAAATGAAATGAGAATATCTTTATATCCTAAATCCAAATCGTCATCCCGTAGACACTTACCTAGTACAAACAGCGCCTCCCCTATAAATACACATAAATATTCAAACGCACATACTCGGATCTTAACTTCCACGTTGTGTGCAACCTGCCAACCCCTCCAAGCCACACCGAAAACACTAAATACGCAAACTAACCTATTATAAATTCAATTAAGACGAGACAATTTGAGACGTTGGCGGGTGGAAGGGGAGGAGAGGGGACCGTATTGGCCACTTGGGTTTAAGTCAAGTAATACAGGCAGGCCCTTTGAAGCGAACAATAAAGAACAATGTCGACCCGAGAGAAGAATCGTGTTAAGACGTTTATTGGTTTTTGTCTAATATTTCCTTTTTTATGTGAACTAGTTTAGTGTGTAAGTGTTTGGCGGTAGAGTAAAAGTTGGTCAAGTGTAGACTTAAAAAAGGGGAAACTTACTGTTTTTATAAATTTTGGATTTATATAAAAATCGCTGAAGTGCGAGTTGGACTCGCCCTCCGAGGCTTCCGTACCTATTTCTGTAATGTAGGTCAATGTGATGTACAACTTATAAAAGCTTACAAACATAAGTTTGCACACATTTTGTATGAAATTAATTACAAATATAAGCTTTTAAAATATTTTTTATAAAATACCCATTAAATTTTCACTTTGTTTCCTTTATTTGTATGGTAAGTTCTCATTTTCTGCAATTTGTTGATAACTCCACGGGAAGCATCCTATAGGTTTTGATTGCGCGGCACATTTCATACAAAACGCAGCAAAATCGATTGATATTTTTATCCTTCAGAATAATTTCAGCTTGGTTCCCCAGCCGATCATGGACAACAAAGTAATCGTATTTACATTATTATTACCCTATGTAAGGGTTTCGTTTTTACCTTGAGGTACGGAATTCTGATATTTGCGCTAAATTATTGTATCCTAGACATATCCTAACTTAGTGCGCAAATTAAAATTAAAGCTATGCAGCCTTGCCTTGCCCTCAATTTTTTTGCAAGAATGTTTAAATACTTTGTCTTTTTTTTTTAACACCACTCTGTAGGTGCTTTGAAAATAAAATTACTTTTCATTTTCAGAAAAATCAAGAAAAAAACAACAAAGTAAAAAAGGTATTTTTCCTTTAATAACTCCGTCCAACTCATATCGCTGTATTCCCGCAGGAAAGTAGTACAGCAGCGCAACAATAGCGTCGTGTAATTCATAAGAACTTCGTCCATTCCATTCGGTTATTAGATATCTAATTTTCTTTACGTGAATTTGGCCCAGCTCCACCGCGGCCGACGTGCTCGTCTCAGAGACGCGTCTTCGGTATTTTATATATAAAATATGAAGAAAGGATATGGAGTTCACAGTTACGGCTGTAGTTCAATTTTGAGAAGTATTGAGTTTTAAATAATCATTCCCTGTGTCATTATTTGTCACATGTGTACATTGAAGTATGAAAGTCCGAAGTCAAAGTGGGCGGAGGTAACATTCGATCTCTATAGAAAAGGAAACGCACTTGTCGAGCCCTCGGGTTCCCATTGAGGTGATACTCTCCATCGAGCACTCGACACTCTTGAAGCGCCGCTACTTCCTCACTTATATGTATATTACGAGTACGTCCACGTCCATGTGAAATCCACTCGTATATCAAAAATATCAATTTCAAGGGTTTACCTACGCTTTATTATTTATTCCTTATTTTATTTTATTGATTTTCTTATGAATAATAACCATGTTTTTTTCCTTCTAAAATTTTATCTATCACTTTGATAGTTGTCGTGCACTTTTGTTTGCATTTAAGACGAAACCTCATTCTCGCAGGAATTTCTAGAAACACTCCTACATTACGAAAATAATCTTACCCTCTTTTATAATTTATTGACATTACTAGATTATTTGACTAGAGACATGCGCGTCAAAATGAACGAGCATAAACTAATTAAAGTACTTATTCACGATGAGGCTATAATATAGCGTTTATTAGATTTTTTTTACTACAAATAGCAAACAATGTGTATTTAATTTTGAATTTATTAATTAATTAATAAAAAAGACAATATATTTTATGACATTTAACTAATAAAAAAATTCAGTAACAAAAAGCTATTTTCGACAAAAGAAATTTGTTATCCTGGAAATTGGGTAGGATCGTGGGACTTTTCTCATAATGTCTGCTAGAAATCATTTTTCATCCTATATTTTTAGTAGGGCAAACCCAAGTTAACCCATTTTTGGGAAAAACTGGAGAAGCGTCATAAATTAATTTATTCAAGTTGAACAAAGCTATAACAATAAGGCTTTAGATTCCAGCCCTCAGTATATCTTCTGTTAGCATTAAAAATACAAATACAAATCTTACAAAATTATTAGCATTAAAAATAATAGTGAATGTGTACAGTCGAAGCTACTGGGATTATAAAATTGAAATTCCACTCAAAATAAGTTCATGGCTACTAGTTAACTAGTCTGAATATAAACATATATGAGTGTGTGCTGATTTAATTAAGATAATACTTTCAGTAGATTATTCTGGTCCTGCAATTATAATGCATTAAACCATTAATAATAATATTATTCGAAAAATTTATCTTATTTTTATATACTTTAAAAAATAAAGTTACGAAACGAACAAATGTATGCATCGTGGAAGCCCCCATCTCATAAATAAACGAGGGTGCACTTAACAATGTTATTGTGCTTTCATCAGCTTTCCTCATCATGCTCTTCATCTCTCACCGACCAATATCCTCATATTAATAGGCGGCTATTCTGAGAACGACACTTTGAGTCGTTCTTATAATTGCGACTTTTTGCTTCATTTTAACTTGACTGACATCGGAAATTGTAACACTTTAATAATATTCTTGGAAAAGATCTATGCCAAATGTCAACAAGAATTTATACAAATCTAAAATTGTTTCCCTGAATTGTAATTATTAATATAATTTGTGTTTCTGTTTGTGACCTTGCTCGGTTCGACTTCTAAATTGAGTCAAAGGTAACATTAATAGATATTAGTTTGTTATAATTATAGCATATTTTTTTATATTGACACAGTGGAACAGTGGCTGGCTGTAAACTCGAAGGTTGTGAGTTCGGGGTCGTTTTGGTATATAAAACTCGGCGTTGTGTTTCGCCACTCAACGCGAGACTTTAGATGGAAATGGCAGGAAACTGCAAAAAATACTTCAAAGTATAGTTACTAATATCCCCCATTAAAGATGCTATTACTCGTATATAACAACGCTTACACATTTATGTTTTAATCCTGTCACAATTTTGCAGTCAAGTGTGAATATTGTACACTTATCTGTAATTTCTTGTCCTCCCATATAACAGATAGTTAAGTGCAGGCGCTTAAGATGCCTTTAAAAAATAAAGCCCAAAACAATTAACTTATCTTATAGTTTAATATATACACATATAACTTCTCTAACCGCAGGTAGAATTCAGTATAAGCCACATCGTTCAAGTCCAACCCGCAGTAGTAATTATAGAAACTAGTAATTAGTTCACCGCTAAAGAAAGTATACATTAAGAGGTGTGTTAGTTCTCAGCAGATACAAAGTATTAAGATATCAGTTTCTCGGCTTTAAAGATTAAATTCATAGAAAGGTGTACATTAAAGGCAGGTGCTGCGCGTACGTTGGGAGGATTAAAAGGAACTAAAATATCTTTTGGATTACAAAAAAAAATGCTTTTAGTTTTTGCACTTTAAATTTTATCTGAGTATACAATAACTGTGAAAAACACAGTATTTGAGTCTCTGATAAAAGTATTGTTTAAGATTATAATTATATTTACTTTTGTAATTATTTGATTTTACCTCTAGTACAAGACAATATAAATAAAAACAACACTGTACAAAAAAAAATCAGCTTCACGCTGTATCCCGCACACAGTAGGTAGGCAGAAGGGACCTAGTGTTAAGACACCCTGTTCCCCAGTTTCTGCCGAATTCTAGAGGCATTGCGTGTTGAGTGACAGAACTCAACGCCGCGCTTTGCCTCGACGCCAGAGCGAAGAAATGGAAATATGAACGGAAATAAATATTTCAATTCCTCGAGTGGGGATCGAACCCACAACCGTCACGCTACAGTCACGCCCTTATGCCGCTGCACCAGGACGGCCTCACGACCATACTATACTATCCCACAAGAAATTAACATTTTAAAATTTTCATTTGCTTTTACAAATTCCAATATGTCAGTATATCAGTAGGATCGACTGTTACATACATACACCCCTGAGCATAAATCATTCGTCACTAAGGTGAACGTTGGTTCGCGTTGACGTCTTAATTATACGCGCGTATGTTTACATTTACGCTTGGAAGTCTTAAGAGATATCTTAAGACTTTTTCTTTGATGCTATGTGGTGGTTATGCAAAAATGTACCTAATGGGTCTGAGTTCAGATCTTCTTTCAAATAATTTTTATTTTTATTGTTTTAAATTTCCCGGTTTAGTTAGACAAATTGTGGCGTTAAATAACGTTAGTTGCCGTTAGTCGTAAAATTATAAATAGATTTTTTTAATTTTTATAAAATAAACAAATATTTTTTGATGTCAGTAGATAAATATTTTAATTTTAAATAAAGATGCTGTAAATGGGTAAAAAATACTTAAGCGTAGATTAAGTAGCTCGACTAAATAAGGTTAGGATTGTTTAATGAAGTTAATTTACCTTTTTTTATACAAAGAAATATTAAAAATATTTTTATCTTTCTATGTTAAAGTTAAAAATACCTAATTTTTTTAAATTTATAATTTATTATAACTTTTTTACCTTATGTCTGTCATGAAAAAGCCGGCGTAGTGCGAGTTGGATTTCCCCACCTATTATTTAGTGTTAAGACACTCCGTTCACCACTTTCTGCCGAATTCTGGAGGCATTGCGTGTTGGCAGAGTTCAACGCCGCGCTTTCCCTCGACACCAGAGCGAAGAAATGGAAATATAAACGTAAATAAATATTTCACTTCCTCGAGTAGGGATCGAACCCATAACTGTCGCGTTACAGACACATCCTTGTGCCACTTCGCCATAACGGCCTCAATAATATTAATATTTGCTATTCATTTCAACTTGATACCTTCGCGCAATCTCGATATCGATAACCTTGATAGTCGGACAGACAGACAACAGAGTGATCCTATAAGGCTTCCGTTTTTACCTTTGGAGGTATGGAATCCTAAAAAAGAAAGGATTATTAATGAATTATTTTTCAATATGTTAATTTTTTTTCTTTCGAAATTCTACAATTTTCATCTTCATTCATATAGTCGTTAATAATACAAATTTCAAACCGTATCCCGCATACATTAAGGTAAACAGGGGCGGGAGGCGCCCAGTGCTTAGACAAACACTAGGTTTCAAATAATGAATGTACATCCTGCTCAATTACACAAACTTATATATCAGTCGTAAATTGTTCGCAGGAGCAACGCCAAGACGGAGCTATCATGCCCGCCTGTATAATTAACGTTGATAACGATGAAAAGTTATTTATGTTTCCAGCCACAGTTGTCGTTTACCGGAGATCTGATTTGGTGTAACGGCGTATGGGAGCAAGTAAATAACATTCGTTTAGTAAACGTTTTTTTTATTATTTGAAAGAATATGGCGATTATAATTTACTGATGTTTATTTTTATTGCAAAATAATTTACGTACGAGTAATTTGTTTATGATGTGCCTCAGGTTTACTTTACTTTTTGCCCCATTTCGAGACTTTCAGTATTGAACAATTTTCTATTTAGTTTCATCCAACACGATATGCTAAGACAAAAAGATTGATACATTGCTTTATTGCCACTCTCTTGCATAAATCAATCTCTGCCCCGGTGCGGTGAAGTGCGGTGTAGAGCGCCGCGGTGTGTCGTGCACTCGACGTTACAAAACATTAAAATCGTAGACAGTTTTTATTACGAATCCAATTTAAGTAGGATCGTTTATTCTGAGTCTCACGAGCGCCGCAACTAGCGAGTCAGGGCTGCGGCTGCGGTGTGGATGGTAATTGTCCATCAAGCCACGGTTTTGCCGAACTATTTTTTCTTTCTCATTTTGGGTTATTTCGGTAGACAGTAGTAGAGTTTACTTTGAAGCTATTTTTAATTTTTATTTACTTCCATGTTGCTGCTTTGTGTTGTGTGATTTTTTTAATAATATTCGACATTCCTTTTCCTTTTATGAGATATACGATATATTAGAGATATTAGAGATATTATATGATAAAGAACAGTAACAACGGAAATTTAATTCTCTACTCTTCGTTGGATGTCTGGATGGCCTTAATCGCGTCAACACACTTTAATTTCTCGCCACTCAACATCTGTTACTAGAATAACAGTAAAATGAAAAAGCGATAGATGTGGCTTATTGCAATACAAAGAATGATAATAAATAAAGAAATACAAATTATTAACGAAACTTCGAACTACCTTGGCTTAGTCGGACTCTGACGCGTATATTCAAATTTCTTTATTATTCACGAATAATTCATATAAAAAGAACCATCATAAGAATCGGTTCACTCAGTCAAAAGTTCTAAGGTAACAAACATAAAAACAGTCGAGTTGACCCTTTCACAAAGGTCGGTTATAAAAGAAAGGACAAAAAATTATCAAGCAAACTCATGAACGAAGACCAGTCCGCCCACCGCCGCCGCACACTGCACATACTGCACGCTCGTATTTCCAGGACTTTATTCTTTGCGGATCTCGTACATGCAGCGCGCTGCAGCTGCAGTGGAGATTGCCTCCAATAATAATTTAATAACGCATGTAGTCGTGTTTATGCGGAGACAATATGGCATGGAGACATAGTCTTGTTGGATTCTTTTGACATTGTTGATCTAAGAGTATTTGCTCTAAATCTAAAAACCTGATGTCGTACTGCGGCGGCACAACGTCTGTTTCTAATCGCGATGAATGTGGGTTCGATTCTCACGTGATATGTTAAAAATTAGGTGGAAAATGGAGGACAGAGTGAATGCGAAATATATCGAATGTAACATTTCAATACCATGAATAAGAAACCTAAGTACTAGAAGAAAGCACAAGCAATCATTCCACTGATCAAACATTTGCTCTACAATCCAATTACTCTACATAATGTATGAAGCGAGTTCGTAATGTAGCCAGTGTGAGGAGAGTGGTGGCGGTGGTGCCGAGACGGCACTTCGCCGATTGTTTACTGATGTATCGACTTACGGGCGTATGTCCTATGTGGCAGTTGAATAGAAGGTATAGAAATTTTAATTTATCAAATTTTATTTAAATTAAAATTCTTAAATAAGAGGTACGGAGATACCTTAGCTTCGAGAACATAGTATCGATAATACCACAAAACCCGTCAAAAGTGTTGAAAACCCTCGGAAGACATGTAAAATAGGGAGTGTGACAGTGGACGCGGTGCATTACGTTTGCAGGGACTGTAGTGTTTGGCGCTCCGAACTCTCTGACTACCCAGCTAGGGGGCGGAATTGAGTTTTGCCACCCAATATATAATGCCTCAAAAATTGGGTGGGATTTCGGGAACGGAGTGCCTTAGCAATAGGTTTCCTTTCTTCTTTCTAATTTGCTATCCGGAAACAAGCATGGAGATCGAAAAAATATAGATAACATATCTATTGACTGCTTGAATATTATTTACTTATTACGCTTTTTATATTCGAACAAAAAAAAATCTAAATATTCTTTATTCAAATAGACTATTAAAAGCACTTTTGAATCGGCGAATGAACATATAAACAAAAAGCTACCACCGGTTCGGAAGGCAGTTCTGCTGAGAAGAGCTGGCAAGAAACTCAACGGTTGCTCTTTCTCTTTCTTTCTCAAAAATCCATAAAACCCTTAAACAATATTTCTTTTAAAAACAAACGTAAATCCGCCTGGGTAGCAACAACGAAGACAAGTATTAGAGGTGTTGTACGCTAATAAATGGCGGTGCCTTATTAGTATCGCCTTACACGCCACGGCTCTACCCTTCCAGTATCGAGTTAAGGTCACCTGTTAAACTCACTGTCTATTAATAACGAGCTTCTATAAATATCTAGTTTGGTAATTAGAGTATCATATCACGAGACAGTTGTATCTTCGTAAATTGGTTATATTTCCTCGCCCCTTTGTTGCAATGCGGCGTTGAGTACCGCAACGCGACCCGTAATGGCTCGTTCTGGTAGAAAGTAGAAAATAGTCTCTTAACACTGCTTTGCTATATCACATCACTGTCGTGTTTTTCAAATCAGGTTGCGAGGCATTAGGATGAACTTAATGTAGCAATTTTAAGCTTTGTTTTAAGTTTAATACTTTTCACCACAAATACTTCAAATAAGCCGATAGTCACTTCACGCTGTATCCAGCTACACGTATCAGAATAGCTGGGTACAGGGTGTTCCCCACATTCCGCCCAATTTTTAAGACATTGCAATCGAACCCACAACCATCGACCCACGACGGCGGCCTCACCTCATCACTAAGTACAATTCCTTATGTCAAATGTTCATATGTTTCAAACCTTGCATTTATAGCCGTTCTGTTTGACCTTTCGTGACTGGAGTCGCTTCAAGCAAATATTATCAGTTTGATTTCAAATTGATTATCTTCATCGTTTACAAGATATGAGCTTTATTGTGGCTTGTTTGTTTAATGATAGACATTATGCTGGTATTTATGTTTGTAAGAATCAACCTAATGTATATTTTATGTTATAAAAACACGAAGTCGCGACCCGCAAGTTTGTTTAGTTTTAAACGTAAATTGAAAAATCTCATTTTTCCCGTTCCCATTGCGATTTCGTGAAACCCTCTCTTCGAGCTCCCTTACACTTCCTAACTTATCTATGTATGTATTTACATGCTCAATTTCCTCCACATGCTTCCGCTGTTTCGGCTGTACATTGTCTGTCGGTCACCCGGTACCTACTGGAAACGTTTTATACATAAACATTTAGAACTATAAGTTCATTTATTAATGTTAATTAATTTATTTGGTTTTATTTTCTTGTATTTTAGCTTTAAATAGCCGTCCAGAGAACGTAACGTAAGGACTCATCGTACGCTCGTCGCCGGAATTTGCGACAAAGCGTGTTAAGGACTTGAGGGGTGGAACTTAACACCTTACTTTACTAGGTGGAAACTTACGTACTTCATTTTCAAGAAAAGAAAACCGGTCAAATGCGAATCGGATACCGAGGGCACCGGACCAATTTCATGATTCTATGCCAACAGGAAGTACAATTTATGAAAGTTGACACACTAAATTTGCAATTATTAAATTGTAATGATTTTTCGTTCTAGTTCCGTACCTTGTAAGGCAAGAAGGAACCGTTATAAGAACACTTTGTTGTTGGGGTATAGATTTGTGGTTAAATCCTAAAAAATAAGAGTCTTAAAACGAGGGCAGGTTTAGTATTAAAGCCGGTAAAGTGCAATTTAGGTATTAGATGAAAGAGTTTTTGCTAAGTTAAGCTTGAATAACAGAAACAGCTCGAGACCTCCAATTTTTGTATAGAACCCTCGGTGGGCGAGCCCGACTCGCGTTCGTCCGGTTATTTTTTTCACATTTTCACAAGTTTTCACTTCTTGACTATAATGTATTATACACTTCTTCTTTTAATGACAGAAATACCAATTCTCATTAAAATAAACACACACAGATAATCAATATTATCAGAATCAGTAATTCATTAATTAGTACTCGCCCTTATCCTCGCCGGCACTGGCTGTGATTATGCGTCTCCCTACGTCACTCCGCTGCGCTGGTAGCAAGGACATCGGGATACTTGAAAGCCTCCGCAATGTTAATTTATACGAGAAACCAAGTGTTCATGTATTGATATAGAACATACTCTAACACTTATTTATTGCACTTCATTGTTTTAGCACCAATTTATTAATCAGTTGAAAAGATAGGATGGATCCATGGTGTTATTTTGAAAAAATACATAAAAATAATTATTTCATTCAATGGTCATTCAATTTTATAGTCTAACTTATGTAAAAGTAATTTGTTGACATATTTCTCAATACAATAAAAGTATATATGAAAAATTCAATGTCGCATACGTTTTTAAATGCATTATGACTGAAGCAAAGCTTAATCAAACTTCAAATGCGAAGCAGTATCAAAACCTTCATCCTGCATCCAGCGTACAAGAGAATAACCTGAGGGAACCTAATGTATAGATTCTCCGTTTCCCACACATTGTCTAATTTTCCAGACATTGTGAGTGGAGAGACTCCAATAGGGTCTATAGGGTTTGACTATCCGAGAAATGAACCCCCGCATGGTGGTGGGTGAACCCACAGCTATCGCGTCCACTGTCGACGTTGTCCCAATGCACCAATGAACGTTGAGCTTATTAATTTATTTTCAACACATGTAAGGAAATTGATTCACTTAACATGTAAATCTCACCAGACATGTACGTTTGGATATTTCATAATATTTGTACAGATATGACGGGAACTTGTGATCATTCATCATCATTCTAATTAACAATGTTACGCAACGTTTGATACTTCATATACGAGTGAGTATATTAATTATTATTTCGAAGTCATGACTAGTTGGTTATCGAGGCTCTTCCACGCCTGATACTAAAATAAACTTCGAACGTTACTTAGAAAGCTTGCAAGTTTTGAAACAAAATTGAATTTACCTGTACATTACTTAGAAATTAACAATTTAACTTAACTATATTCGATATTTAGACATAAATTAGTTACTTCGTGGTGTAGCTTTTAAGAAGATGAAAAATGCGTAAAATATATATTTTTTTGAGTTTGTATAATGACAAATATCAAATAAAAAAGTGAAATATTGTTGTTTTATTTTGTATCATAGGCAGCAAGATAGGTAGAGACTATGCGTATCTCCAATAGCTTTACAAAAGGCACAATAATATATATTTTTTTAGCATTCGCTTCTTACTCACCCCTTTTTTTTCATATACTCACACTGATAGTACTAAACGTGACGTAGAGTTTCATCACTCAATTCGCATCGTTTTCATTTCATGCGGAAAATGAGAACGGAGTGTCTTAACTTGGCTTTCCTTGCCTACCCCGCTACATGCGTGAAATAGCGTGTATCTGAAAAAAACTATCCTTTCTAACTATTGTTCCTCAGCTCAGGAACTTAATTAGAACAGCGTAGGTGTAGAGATTTCTTATTGGGTGTTAAAGATTGTAACTTCCATCGTATTAGGGCTGTAAGGTTTAATTAAAGTGGATCGCGTGATATTATCGGAGTAAGTAATTTATTACCTTAGGTATTGTTGGTAGAGAAAATGAGAAGTAAAGTAGTGGAGTTCATTTTATATGTACATGATAAAGTAAACATATATATAACCTCCGTTAATATGAATATTCTGAGGCAACCGCAGCGGCAGACTTGACTGTAAGCGCAACGGTTGTGGGTTCGAGCCCCACTTTTGGACATAACACATTCTTTGTTAAGGTTATTCTCCTTTGACCAAAACCAAAAGGATCGATTTAAAATTCAATATCGAACGCTTTTTATTTACCTTTACAGACTTAATCAGATATTTTTAATAGCATAGAATAGAATATACTTTATTGCACACATAAAAGAAATATAAAGAAAGAACAACACAAATAAAATTGAAAGAAAAACACGTATGCCAAGGCGGTCTTATAGCTTTAAGCAATCTCTACCAGACAACCTTTGAAACATTACGGATAAATTGTAATGAGGAGAAAGGGGACAACGTCTCAGTGAAATATAATTAAATATTATATAATATATAACAAAATAAGTCAATAATATAAAATAAACTTACATAAAATGAGTTTAATGTTTATATACTTTACACTACATACATACATATATTGAAAAACAATATATACTTACACATATATACATACATACATAAAATGTGTTCAAAAGTATATACATAATATTAAAAAGATAAAGATAAACTACTATACTAAATTAAATAAGTACTCTTTTAGACGATTTTTAAAACTGTATAGAGATTTAGAATGTCGAACTTCTCTAGGAAGTTCATTCCAAAGAATTGCAGATTTCATAGGAAAAGACTTGTAATAAAATAGGGTATGGGAGGTTGGTTATTTAAGGAGATTATCACAACGGGATCTAAGGTGGAGGTGAAGAAGTGCATCGGCACCTCGGAAACAAAATCGATCTTTTAAGTAGGAGAGAGAGAGAGAGTTGTACAGGATAGAATAGAGAAGACCCAGCATGCGGAAATTTTGGCGATAGATAGATTTCGGCAAGCAGACGACGATGATCAGAAACATGATCAAATTTACGTAAACCGAAGATAAATCTAATACATAGATTTTGTAACCGCTCTAGTTTATTTAGATGTTCCTCAGATAAGTCTGGGTAACACGAATCAGCATAGTCTAAAATCGGTAACAGTAGTGAATGAGCTAGAGCAGTTTTGGTCTTTATAGGTAGGAAATATTTCCATCATTTGAGCGATCCGATCGTGGCAAATAATTTACAGTTAATTGTCTATAATAATACCAAGGTTCTTAATAGATGGACTCAGGCTCAAATCGACGCCACCAAACTGGATAGCAGGGAGGCTCTTCTGGTCAAGTTTTTTAAGTTGCTTAGAGCCACCAATAATACTGACCTGTGACTTGGCAGGATTGACAGTTAAGCCAAAAGATTTGCTCCACCTACTAACATTCCGCAAATCTTCGTTAAGCTTATGAATAGCCTCACTAACATCATCAAACGGAGCGGCTAAGTAAATTTGAAGGTCGCCAGTATATAGATGAAAGGAAGAGCATAGATTTTGGGAAACTGAATTAATAAAAATGGAGAAAAGGAGAGAGGAGATGACACCACCTTGGGGAACACCGGCAGCAAGAGAGTAAAGGGAAGATGACTTGTCATTGTCTTGAACGTACTGTTGCCGATCACATAAATAGCTTCTGAACCACTCAGTGGCTTCAGGAGATATTTATTGAACGCAGAACAGCAACCAAGAGATCAGTATCAACGGTATTAAAGGCGTTGCTAAAGTCTAGCAAAGCAATGACTGTAAGATTTTGTTTGTCCATGCTAAGTCTGATATCGTCACAAATTTTAATCAAAGTTGTGACTGTACTATGCCCGTTATGCAATCCTGACTGGAACTCGGATAATATATGGTTGTCAAATAGATATTGATTTAGTTGCTAAAAACAATACGTTCCAAGACCTTTGACAAGAAAGGAAGTATGGAGATAGCACGGTAGTGAGAGAAGGGTTTTGGATCTTTGGTTTTGGGTATGGAGATAACGCGGGCAATGCGCCACATACTGGGAAAAGAGTTATGGGAAATAGAAAAAATTAAAATATGGGTAATGACTGGAGCTAAGACTTCCAAGAGCAAAATTATCATTTTGCGGTTGATGCCATCATAACAGAAGCGTCAGATTTGATGGCTAGGATACTGTTTCTTTACTGGGATGAGGTTATTGGAGCAAAGTTAAAAGGAACGATTGTGGGAGACGGCAAGGAGTTGATATTATTCAATGTATTGGCCCTAATTGTGTTGTCCATAGGTGTTATCGAGGCAAAGTGTTTATTCAAGGCATCAACGTCTAGATTGCAATTCAAATCCTTACGTTGCCGGCCAATGCCTAGTGATTCCAGAAATGTCCACAACTTACGTGGGCTTAAGTTTTGTAAGCTCAAGTCAATATAGTTACGTTGCGCGTCCCTGCAAACTCTGCTACATCGGTTACGCAAGGTCTTTTACCTTAAAAGATTCTGATCGGTGGGATTATGCTTATATTTGGATTTCGCCACATTTCTTTTAGTCATCAGTGACTTAATATCTGGCGTAAGCCATGGAGCTGGTAAGTGTTTTAATTTAATTGGCCGAAAAGGAGCGTGCTTGTCATAGAGCTCTGTTAAAATAGAATTAAATATCTCCAACTTGTCATCGATAGTTGTTGTGTTAAAAATGACGTTCCAGTCGATGTCATTAAGATCAACCAAGAACTCGTCATTATTAAATTTTTGTCGTCGCATGAAGACAGATGGCTTGGGCTTAGGAAGACAAACATTATAAGAAAAATACATTATAAGACAAATACATTAAATCATGGTAGGAAAAGGCGTCAGCAGGAAGTTGACCATGGATCATAACATGGTCAACGGAGGAAACAATCATAAGATCGAGTTGGGATGGGGCACAGTTCGGAAAAAAATGTGTAGGATTCGAAGGAAGTCATTTTAAATTTGAGCTATTCATGATGTTAAGGAGTTGTTTTAATTATTTTTATCTATCTCGTCCCAGTAACTTCGAGCTGGGCTCGCTCTAAGACCTGAGTGTAACGTTTTACTCTATTAAACAAGTACATACATATATACAATTTACTACCAAAATTAAATATGTGAATGCTAGTTGATTTTTAATACGCAAAAATATACGTTTAGATTAGGATATTCTTTTTAAGCCCTTTGTAGGCAAATAACATTTTAAATATAAAGTAGCCGTACTTGCAAGCCTGCGACTGCGCCAACTGCGTGATATATTTATTATTTTTATTTTTGCTCTGATATACCAGATGCAATGCAAATGGTGTTCAATTTCCGCAACACTCCGGGGGGATATCAAACTTACGACTATCACATTTCAGTCAAACACTGCGTCATTGCACCACGAGGATCATATCCACGCAGTGCTCAGGCGGTCGCAGGTTCAAAGTTATTCTCTATAATTTGCATTTGTCTTCTTATTAAACTGGCAATTAAGCCCACAACCGTCGCTTTTACAGAACAATTGAGCGTCTTTATATAAAAAAAAACAATACAATAGATCCAGTAGGTACCATATACGAAATATAGGCCATAGCTTAAAGTTTCCGTCAAGCTTTCTACCGCTATCCTATACTTGAAGTATTCCAGATAGTGCCACTTAATTGCCAGGGTCTCTCCGGAGCTTTCTAGATAGCATTATCAAGACCTAAGTTACACCCAACGCGGGAAGTACATTGTTTACAATTAAGGAATAACTATTGGAGGCGACTATCGCGGGTTCAACATTGTTCCTAATTAGGTAAGCTGTCACGTTTGCGGGCGTTGGACGTAGAAATTGTTTATTTTATTGTTCATTTTAGTTTATTATATATAGGAGTCGATATTAGAGAATTGTATTCTTATATGAAATTGATTAAACTGAATATGTCGTGTTGCTTCGTGTGCAACAGGTATTGTCATTTCTTTTCGAAAATAAGTAATTTTATAATATGTCCTTAAAACTACTAATATTTGTCAAATATTTTAAAACTATAATTTTAAAATTTTATGTTTATACGGGTATAAATTCAAATATTTTTATTCAAAATAACAAGTTACAACAAGCTTCATTTTGTCAACGTCAAATAATATAACGTCATATCTTTGGAACTAAAAAAAGAAATTACAGTTATAACATACAAGGATGTAAATTAAAGTTTATAAAAACTTGAATACCTGATGTACAACCATAATACAACGGCTAAAAAACAAAAACAAACGAGATTGCCTGCTGGTTGAACATTTACCGATAACATTTAAAACTCAAAGGTCCAAAACATCTAATGTGGAACTAAGAAAAATTAAATTCTTAATCCAAAATTAGATGCAAAACCTCAAACGAAGTTAGAGGCATTAACTAGTTTATATATAAAAGGTTAAATATAAAAAGAATAAAAACCGAAAAGGAAACCTAGTGAGTAGAGTCAACTGGTAGGCCGTCATTTTCAAGTAAATTTCTCAAAATGTCATTCATGTAGCTCAAGAAAATTTATTGAAGCCGCAGAATGCCATTACGACTGTTTAAGTTACAGACGTTGTCCAAGAATAGTTCAGGAATAGTATATAGTATATAGGCAGAGAACGTCGTGGTGCAGTAAGACAGCTTGTGACTGTAAACGCGATGGTTGTGTATTCGATTCCCTCTCGGAGGAATCGTTATATATCATTTATTTTCATTTGGCTATTACCTTGGCTTCAGTACGCGAAATGGAGCATTGACATTGAGCCAACACGCAATGTCTCGAAAATTTGGCGGCATGGTTGGAAAGGAGTTAAATGTTAGCACTAGGTACCCGGCGCCTGTCCTGCTTTGCGGAAAAAGGAAAACATGTTTATCAAAGTGTCTTAAACAGTATTTTCTATCTTGCGTATCCCATAAAATTTGAAGCATAAATATTCCACAATCCAAGTGAATTCAGATCATAGTATATCTGCGACTCAGCCGTGCGGGTGCGGCGGCGGCGGTACACCGCACTTACTGCAGACAGCGCGCTCGCTCGGAACTAATCCATCCGCCTTACTGTACGTAATATGCGCGTCGTGTGTATCTGGTTCCGTCAGTAGCAGCGTGAACCCTGCCACAGCGTGGAACTCACAACTCACACGAAGCAAGGGACAACGGCAGTAATTGGGTCTGTGCGGCAGAACACGTTGTAATTTCCTTCCAGAGTGTAGAGGAGCACTGAGAGACCTTTTCAAAATGTTCTGTGGGATATGGGTATTCTTTTTATTGTTCACGCAAACATAAATTGTTGTCGTTGTCAATATCATTTTTTTATTTTTGGTTTTGAAGTTAATGCTGTTAGCCCTATTGGCCTTTACAGCGACACCGGGTGGGTAGGGAAGACGGTACTCTGTCCCTGAAAATATACAGGCACTGTCTGGCTGCCTGTGGGAGAATCAATATCATTGATATCCCTCGATATTTTATAGCTTATTTGATAACAACCTGCCTCTTACACTCACCGCAGAGACATGCTGACAATAACTCATGGAATAGTGAGATGCAAATCATGAAGATATTATCACCGTAATTTAACCAAACTTAAATATATCTAAAAATATAACTTATTTCCACATTTTGACAAAAAGTGTAGGAGTTGACCAGTAATTATACCGTTGTCTAATATCACGCAAGATTTCTTATAGGTACGAGTATTATTATTTGGGCGAATTCTCTTGATCACGTTCTTGTGAGGTGCGGGGGCGGTGCGGGGGCGGGTGGTGTCACATTGTTGTTCGTCACGCGTCTTTATTGGCGGCGGAGAGACATGATTGATTCGTAGCTCACCTCCTCCTCACCTCCTCCTCACCTCTTCCTCACCTCCTCCTCACCTCCTCACCTCAGTTGATGTTAAACTTTAATATTTCCTGTCGCTTCAATTTAGCCTTATCGAAATTTAAGGAAAAGTGTTAAGAAACGAAATTTATAACGCACTGCATATTCTATTGTACAGTAAACAAATTAAAGTATTTTTACATCCAGTTTGATCACATTCCTAAAATTTTAAATATTCTGAATAGTTAATAGAGTTTTCTGTATTTATTGATCAAGATTTTTAATTCAAATTGAAATGGCTAATATTATTCCATCCGCTCCGTAAATTCCTCGAAGTCACGAGCTCTCCACTAAATTCTGTTTATGAATTTTCTAACAATATAATCTGCATAATATTCCAAAAACGTTTTAAATGAATAGTAGGTGGTGTGGTATTTATCTGCGACCCACTTGCCGGTCGGTGCGCGCCGGGCACGTACTGCGATTAATAGCGTCGTTCATTTCTCCTAATCATCGTCTTCCGGAATGAAGAGGCATTTTACAATTCCTATCTCAATTTTATAAGTCAATGGTTCTTTTCTGCTTTTATAAATTCAACTTTATATATTTTTTAATTTCTGTATTTCATATATTTTGTAACAATTTTATATTATAACTAAAAATTTGAAATGATTAGAGCAAATTGTACTCTTCTCGATAATAATACCAGAGTTCCGCAACTTATATATTCTACTTTATAAAATAATATAACATTCGTAATCCCAGCACGTATCCAGATCAACCATTATCATTTTAGTATGAACAATGAAATGTTCGGCGTTATCTAAATATCTTTTCCATGTATCTGGGACATTAAAACTGTGGTTCCTCCGCCCGGAGACATCAGGGCTCGGCTCACGTACTGCGATTAATAAAGCTATATCCCCCTCTTCAGAGTCTTTAACAATGGATGGCACTCTCTAATTTATTTTTCTTTCTTTAGATGTCCGGACAAAAAAATTGGTGAAATGTTCATGTTGACGTAACTCCTGTCTTGGATGAACCAATCGGGGGCCGGTCACGTCTCAGATTAACGAAATGTCGACCGACGTGCTTAAAACCGTTTGGTTTAAACGTAATTATTGCTCAATTATATTGTCCCTCTGGCATTTCGGACTGGCTTGGTTACTAATGGACTCCGCGTAAGTCTTTTGATGAATTAAGATTGCGGGTTTACATCATAATAATCAATACAACATAAGTATTCATTTTCCATTGTTCTGCTCTCACGCTGTACAATTTTGTATTTCGTTCCGCCATTGGTCCTGCATTAACAATGATTATGAAGATATCACTCCATTTATTCATTTACTCAAATACATTTCTTAAAGCTAGCATGTTAATAAATAACCATGCTACATACAGCGAAGTGATCGATGATCCTAAACAGCCCCTAATTCAGTAACTTTGGTGAAACTGTAACTTTCCTCAACGGCCGGAGTTCTCTTGTATTTTTGACAGTTAAATAGATTTTCTGCCTTTCAATGGACCCCTTTCAGCCCTTCCTAACGTGATCAGTTATTTGGACATTAAATTACTTTTAATCCATTTTGAAGTGAAGAACGGACGGAACGAAGTTTGTTAATTATTCATTTGCAGAACAAAAAACTTATGTGATCATTCATTATATTATAAGGCACTTGTTAAAGTTGATCAAGTCCGCCTGGGATCCAGTAACTTTCAAAATTCAACAAGATCGTTTACAGGTTTATTTTTTCAATTAACGTATTGTATGTAGACGAAGTAGAAGGTAACTTTAACCCAGTATAGATTTACTGCATATATAATACAAAAAGAATTGTGGTTTACATTTTACAATATATACAAATATAATTTGAACATTGTTTATCAGACAAAAAATCGATCAATCTCATAAGGCTGTACAACGCTTGTAAATACGTGTACGTCTTGATACGTTACCAAAATATATAAAATGACTACGAAAAGTAACTAACTACCATTTTGACATAGACCAGAACCAGTTCCAAAGCGGCTAGTCTCGCATAGTGCGCGCTGAATGGTACGTCAAACCTCGCGCGACGCTGGTTGACCAGCTTCTGACTGGAAACGCTTGATTGCCACTCGGGAAGATGATTATTAATTTCATTTCCTCGCTTTGGTAGACAAGGAGTTCCGCCACTCAACAGGCAATGTCTCTAATTAATACAAGAGTGGGGTACCTACGGAGTGACTTAACACTAATTAAAACTGAATTCATTAATAATTTTTGCATCAAAACATATATGCAAATATTTGTGGCACATAATGAATGCAACTTTTGTAAGCGATTACTTATAAGTTATTAAGTCTCTATTTAAAATCCAAGTTCAAAATATTATTTATTCAAATAGACCATTACAAGCACTGTTGAATTAAAACCAATTTACACTAGTTTATTAAATACGATTTAGAACGATAGTATAGAAAAACTTTGAAATAAATATTAACAACTGAATATGGCATAAGATGAAGTAAGCTTTGATAGAAACTTAATATTTATATAAGCTTATATTAAAGCCCACAACGCAAAATAACAGTAATAAAATTTTACGTTACTTTAGAATTCTGGACCTTATAGCATTAGCATTTGCAATAAAAATGTTTATTGGACATGAATCGTATATCAAAAGTTACCAAAGAGGCGAAAAACTGCAAGATTTACGACTATATTAATAACAGATTTGTCGTTCTGACAGTTCGAGGACTTGGTAAAAAATCGATTTAGCAAACTCGTTTTGATTTCAACTTGCTACATTCGTCAAATGTATTGCGTAGAACCAATATATTATAAAGGTATTTCTATAAACATAATGAAAAGTTTAAGTGCAATAGAAAATGTAATCAAATATATTTTTTTATTAATAAAATCAAAATTTCGAAAAATGAGAAAACTGATTTTGATCAAATTTGAACTATTTAATAAGTTGCAATATAGCAAATTTTATTTAAAACGATCATCACCTGCGGATAATCACTTATGAAATTTAGAACAAGTACTCGTAGAAGCTCGAACTCATACCTACACGTAGGCGGGTACATAGGTGCTACCGCGCCCCGCAGCCGACAAATGTGATCAGATCAACTTAACAACTTCCCGAATGCAGGAAATGATTCAGATTCAGTTCGCGAACTATCGCGATAAATCGCGCCTCGCCTCGACTCGCCTCGCCTCCCTCGCCGCGCCCCCCTCGCCTCGCCCCTCTCGCCTCGCCTCGCCTCGCCTCGCCTCGCCTCGTCTCGTTCGTATTGTTCACGCGTCGCTCCTACATTAGTAGGTAACGTGATACCGGAATTATATTTTATTGCATTCAATTATAAAATGATAGGGCCTCATGGTGCAGGGACAGTGTATCCGCACGCGGTGGTCGTGGATACGATTCCTATTTATAGGAATGATTGTTTCTATGATATTACTGCTCTGGTAGTGACCAGAATAATGTAAGCATTTTGTTGTCATTGTCACATGATCCTTGAAATAAATCAAAATGAAAGTATTATTTTCTATCCCTTATTTTTACCAGCTACGTAAAAGTGGCTTCGCCTGCTTAAGCTTTATAATTGTAATGCTATTTTGATATATAAACTAAATTATTGCAAAGTTTCATCCAAGTACGTAAGTAAGTATTTGTAATATCAGTCGGTCAGCGTGAAGGCACCGCGTGCTCCGCTCACACTATTTTCAAAACATTGCGTGTTGAACTCAAAGGAATTCAAAGCCGCGTCTTGGTCGACGAGACGAGAATATTTATTCCCCGAATGGGAGTCGAATCCAAAATCGTGAGGTTTCCAGTTGGACGTGGATGCGCTACTGCGCCAAGACGGTGCCAATATATTAAGTTAAT
Source organism: Heliconius nattereri (assembly GCA_013403645.1). Classification (NCBI taxonomy): domain Eukaryota; kingdom Metazoa; phylum Arthropoda; class Insecta; order Lepidoptera; family Nymphalidae; genus Heliconius; species Heliconius nattereri. The sequence goes on from JAAIXI010000222.1 coordinate 10,505,822, forward strand.
GTAAATCGTAAAGTCAGATATTAGGTACTGGTAGTACGGTGTGGACACGGTAGATACGAGTCCTGTACAAATATTTTATTTGAATATTGAAATAATAAAATAGATTAACTAGTCTACGCTGTCTTGTATGGTACAGTGATATTTCAGTTCACGTTCACAATTTATGAAGAAATCATGAAAACAAGACCACGTTCAGGCATTTGAAAGGGCTCTTTGTCAAACGATTGTGGATTTATCGCAATTACTCAGTATCTAATGAAGGACAGGTCAGCTGACGTCGAACATAAATGACTAATGTTACTAAATTGGAGCGTTTAAATTAAATTTAATTTAATCATGGGGTTTTGTTCAAAGTGATATTAGCTGACGCCACATATTATGTGTTTACAGTTCTTAGTTTACGCTATACAAATATTATTACCAAATATTATGTTTATCAAAGCGTGAAAATGAAATTAGTATATTCCCCCAAGTGCAGACGCTGTGCAGCACCACGTGGGCCTGTGCTTACCTGAGGCTTACATTATTTCAAATGTTGCATTATTTACGGTACTATAAATTACTATTTACTGACATATTTCTCTATTAATAGAATATAATATTGCTTCAAATCTATTAAGTGGCAAAGGCTTTATGTATCATGGCGCTTATAGAAAAGTACTATTAAACATATTCTACTGGAAGGAACAAATTATAATAAAAAATTTACTTTTTTGAAATTATAATAATATACCAGCAGTTGCCAGCGACTTTGCTTTTGTGTACTTTTATGAAAACTCCGTTTTACCACTTTCTTGGAATAACTTAGTGATGGCATGTCTTGTCTGTTGTCTTGGCATGCAGGAAATGCCAAATTTCAATTTTAGTTTCAATCAAATTTCAAGTCCTTGGAGGTAGTATACATTACTTGGCTGTATACTGTGAGTTACGTGATAGGTGGTGTAGAGGTGATTCATTATATACCGACATATACGGTTATGAATTTTCAAATTCATTTAAGTATTAGATAAATGTATGACTGTGCATTTACGATACTTCCCGCTTATCGAGGGAGACAGAGTAGATCACAGAACAGGGAATGTAAGATCGTTCCTCACCATCGTCGTCGTTTCCATTCAATTTTCGAGACATTGTGTATTGAGTTGGGGAACGCAACACCACGCTTTGCGTACTAGAGCGGAGAAATGAAAATAATGTATTCCTCCAAGTGGGAACCGAATCCAAAACCTTAGCATCTACGCCACGACAGCCTCTCAGGAATCAAACCCAATACCCAATGCAATAAATGATTCCTTCAACTACTCTGTATACATCTAAATATTGTGTAAAAGCTATACACAATTACATTCAAATTTCATCATTTCCTCAAACAATGAAACAACGTTAGAACGCAATTCATCTAAATGGTTTAGAATATTTCCGCTTCTCCAAAGACTTCTTATTAAGAGACGCACAGTAAATAATTTCATAATTAATTCGCATTAAACGCATTTCTTCACAATAGAGTAGGGTGTTGGGGGGGAGCAGTTGAAAGGCTCTTGATAGCTGGCTTTAGTGGTGCCAAAAAAAATAGACATATTATACATTACCCTATTTCTAATGTAATCGGTAAAAACATAAGCTTATCTTCCTTTGATAATAGACACATTCAAGATACTGTGTATGAGAACGGCAAACAACTCCCCCCCAACCCCCCACCCTCCCCTCATAGAGACTGTCACCGCATCTTTTGTCCGCCGCCTAACAAGTAACTCTCGGCTATTAAGTGCAGAGCTTGCAGATGACTCGACGAGCCTTATATTATGTTTAATGTAACTTTTTGTACTTGCCTTATACTGGTTTTAAATACAAGTGTGGTGGGAATGAGCTTCGAGGTTTATTTGAAAACCTATACTTCAATAGGTACTAATATTATAAAGCTGAAGAGTTTGTTTAGTTGAACGCGGTAATCCCAGGAACTACAAGTTTAGATTTTAAAAAAATTGTGTAGGAAAGACCATTTATTTAAGAAATCTATATGCTACATATAACGATAATTGTTTTGATGTGACCCGCTGTCCCTGTCAGACACTTAGAAACGGGAATTGAAGAATGGAGTGCGTTCATTTCTAATCTTAAATCACAGTAACTACATATATTATTCCCTCATATTATTTATCATATTCCAAGCGCTGTGAGCGCGGTCTTGGCTCTCGTAGGTCAAGACTGATGGTTGTGAATTTAGATCTGGTAGACAAAGCACGGCGTTGAGTTCCGCCATTTCACACTCTAAAATTATTATGTCCCTAAAATTGTGTTGAAAGTGGGATCGGAGTTCTATGTTATTACTATATTTTAGTCAATATATTATATATTTCTAATGCAGAATATAAATTAAACAGAAAATAGCTCACATACTTGTATAACAAGTTAACATTTAGTCCGCGATGCTGTCCGTATGGAAATGAAGCCGAAATACTGGTACTTAGCGCGAGGTCGACCGCATTAGGACGCGGGGTTTCCCCTTTAATCAACGGAAGCCGTACAGTGTGCCTTTAAATCCCGTCTGGTCACTGCGGGAAGGTCTGGCACACCTTGCACGCACCTTAATGAACGGACGAACTAAGGTTTTATAGCTTCATGCTTTTGAATACGTGACACTGCGTGTTGATTCGCGAAACTCAACATTGCACTTTATCTGCCAGGATGGAAATCGAATCAACAGCCATCGCAGCCACCTGGCATAGTGAATTGTGGAACCTAACGCCGAATGTTGTCCACAGAACGCCGCGTTTTGACGCCCTACTATAAACTAAAGAGAACGAATACCCATAAAGTGAATAAAAAAGGTAAACTTTATTTAATTCATCGTCTCAAAGTGTCCTCACGCTCTTAATTACGACTCGGATGCCTGCTCCGACGCCTTAGAATATAGGGCCCATAAATTTCATACTCATTTTGTATTTAATTAGCTGTCATACTTCTGCTCATCTTGTTAGTATGAAATATTGCTCGTTTAAACTAAATTAAAAAAATATATATTTCATCTTCCCGTTTATATGAGGATAGCAGGAGGGAACTTAGTGCTAAGACACTTCGTTTTCCATGCACCTTTATCTCGTCATCCGAGCGAGGAATTATCTCTAAAAGGAAAGTATTTTTTCTTGGAAATGAGGGCACGAATCATTAATTACTTTTAGTTACATGCTGTATATGCCGCATACTGCAACAGTAAGTTTCAAAAACACAGTGGAAAGTAGAAGACGAACTTCACATTAGGTTCCCTCTACCTACTCATACCGCACGGGAAAGAGTGCGAAGGTAAAGAAGTGAAAACTTTGACATTCACAAATTGTCTTTCATTCATATTTTTTTAAAAACAAGAAGTGGTAATGTATGAAAGCCATTAGATGTCATTAGTAAATGAGCTTTTTACTGCACCAGTGTAAAGAAAGAGGGACGGAGAGCACAGAGACATAGCAGTAGGTAGTTAGTTCGTTTAGTTCGTTAGTACCATGTAATTAAAGAGGGATTCTTTTGTCTCTCCGAAAGTTTCCCATCGAATGCCGTCTGTGGGCTTTGGCCTTAATGAAATGAAAATCAGAAGTTATAAAGCTTTTTTTGGTTTTCTTTTGAGCTATAGGTTTTTAAGTGATGATTTGCTTTTTTATCTACAAAGACACAAGCAATTAAGAATTTCTTCATTAATAATTATTAAATTACTTTATATTTATACTATTAAGTCCCTTTAAAGAAGGGTGTGGGTTCCAATCAAGAAGTTTTTTGAGAGATCGCGCGGAACATTAAAAAATATAATTATTTTAACCATTAAAGACAATGAAGTAGCTTTTACTTAAAAGCATGAATTACAAAATAATTAGACATTTTTTAGGTTCACGCTGAGTTAACATAAGCAGGAGGAACCTAGTTACCTAGCTAAAACACTGCTTTCCCCACCTTCCTTGAGATAATACGTGTGGAGCGGTGAAACATAACGCCGCGGTTCGCCATTTTACTAGAACAAGAGCAAGGAAATTAAAATCGCCTTTCCTTTATAAGTAATACTTTATTTTTCACATATACCTACAATAAACATATTACTGTCCCCCCTCCTTTTTTACATTTTTATTAACACTCTCGCTCCACACATAACGTCATTTCACCACCTATATGCTGATGATCTACAAATTTACACGACCGCCGCCATAAGTGATATCTCTAGCGCAGTAACTAAAATTAATTCTGATTTACAAATAATCAGCTCCTGGAGTAAATCGTTTGGGCTTTCAATTAATCCAAATAAGTCTCAGATATGCGTGCTTGGTAACTCTAAGTAATTATCTAAAGTACTTTCTCCTCTCCCTCCAATTATGTTGGACAATGTTTGCTTAGAGGTTAATGCTATGGCGATTCCAATACTGTGATGACAGTAAAACTTTGGAATGAGCTGCCAGTGGAAGTGAGACGGTCCCAATCGGTTGGGATATTTAAGCGGCGTCTTAAGCAGCACTATCTCAAACTAAAAACCTAAACTGACATTTTTGCTTAATCCTTTTATAACGTATATTGGGTGTATCTAAGTATGTATGTACGCATGTATGTATATATTTATGTATTTGTATGTATGTATGTATGTTCCGTCCATATAAACATACATCCGTGTATGTATGTTTATATTATAAATTACGTATTTATATTTAATAGTCATATTTATTATTACTTTTTGCACCTTTTTGCTATCTTTTATATAATATGTCCTTTCAAATGGTTGCCTGTAAGAAATCGCTTTTAGTGATAAGGCCGCCATTGCACATTGTATTGTGTTTCTGTTATTACTGTTACTCTACTGATTCTTTGTTTATTTTAGTGCAATAAAGTATTATTATTACTTTCTTCACATCATAAATTTAACTCATAAAAATAAAAACGAACAATTCCTATACAAAACAGTAATATGTTAACTAATACCGAGTATATTATTGCTGCGGAGACCAGAGAGAGGGAGCCAGGGACCGTCCGCCGCTAACGCCTGAACTATGGTTGCTATTAAATGAATTTATTGACCGCGTCTGCTCTATGACGCGTATATGTTTTGAATTGTCCTATAAAGTCATATGAAATTTACATTATAATATAAACTTGTGTGTCTGTCTTTAATTTTTTATTTATATGTATAGTACTACCACTATTACCGTGCTGAGCAGGGTAGAGCGAGGAAATTAAAATAGTTTGTTGTCCCCAATTTTAAAAAGAACCCACGAACGTCGCAATGACGACGACGTAACCTTATGTAATAGTCTGACAAAAAATATTAGTGTTTTGTCTCTTTGATTTCCACTTTTCGGCTCTTTAAGAGATATTTTGTTCCGGGTATATAATTGCATGTATTTTTATCCTCAGGTGTCTCATGAATTTTGCAGTGTAGAAGATACACTTATCACATAATTATGTGAGCTGATGCTTCATTTTTATACTATATTAGTAAACAAAATAGGAACTCTACATTTAAAAGTAACTATCAATCGATTATGAAGTCAATCACATTTAAATAATTTTTATAAAGGGGACTTGCTTTCACAGAGGGGACAGGCGGACCCGCGCCGCTCGCGCTCGCTGCTCCGGGCGCGGCGCTCTAAGCGACGTAAAACACATTTCCACGCACATTAAATATTATGACATCAACTTTTCAACTACTATGGGATTGTTTATATTATACAAGGGAGGGTTGAGGTCGTCGTGGATAGCTTCAGTAAACGTAAAGGTTATGGGTTCGGTTCCCATTGGGAGACAAAACATTATTTTCATTTATTCGCACTGATATCTCCAGTATATATATGTGTATGTTATTAGATAGGTTACCTCGGTCTACTGTACAGAAAAAATTAAGCCGTTTTAAGTTAAATTAAGATATTATTAATATATGCATATGTAAAATTATGAATTCAAAGACTCAAGCACGATAATCTTAAATACGCAGGCATTTCCGCACTACCGCAAAGCGGTATATGACCATAGCTTAAAGTTTAGTAACTTCAATCTAAACTAGACCTTGACACCTGATTTTAGAGTATAATTTAGAACATCCTCTAAAGTATACGTATAAGTTTATAGCCTTGAGGTAGTTTTTGTGGGGTGCAATTAGACGCAGCGACAAAAAGAGGTTTCAAAGCACATCGCGTCGTACTTGAGGTCCTTGGAGCGCTTTCCTAATTGTCTTTCATTATATACTTCTGGCTTAACAATGCGAGTTTTATGGCTCTGGTAACAAGTCAAACCGCGGCGTTGAGTTCCGCCGCTCAACACGGGGAACTAAAATTAATTCAAACATAATCATTTTGGAAACAAACCCAGAATTATTGCGCTCATTGCCAGACGCTGTCCTGGCTACCGATGACAAAGAATAAACAAATATAAAATATAATTTAGGACTATATTGCTATATAATAAAATAGTATTTCTTATTGCATCAAACTAACAACAAACATGTGTCCGCTGTGCGCCGACTGACAGCTGCTGTCTGTTTTATTTGTTTTCAAATTGAGTCAACTTGTAAAACAAGCAATTAGAGAACGTTACGAAATGAAACCTTTGAAGTTTTTCTCTGCGAAACAAAATGTAGCGTTTAATTCCGCAACTTAATACACCAAATTTCGAAAATTGGGCGGTGCACAACGCGGGAAGAACGAAGCTATTCAGGAAGAAACGCGCACATAAGCAAATAATATAGCAGGTGTCGCGATTTGTATTTTTGGTTATGTAAAGTTTTTTCATTTAATTAAAACGAAAGAGCCTGCAGGTCATTCACAAGAACGTTAATACGAATACGTTACGAAAATTACATTAACGTAATTTTAAATATCAGGGTTATGTAAGTACCAATAAGTAGTAATAAGTATATGTATATATATATATATATATATATATATATATATATATATATATATAAATAAATCAATTCCGGCCAGATGTGGCGCAGGAGCACAAGCGTGTGACTGTAAACATGACAAGTTGTGGATTCAATTCCCATTCGAGGAAACGAAATACGTTATATTATGTTCATTTCCTAATTCTAGTAAAGAGGCAAAGCACCACGTTGAACTCCGCCACTCAACTCGCAACACCTTAAGTCGACCATTTCGTTCACTCCGTTACCCATTTGTCGAAGATGGGTAACGGAGTATCTTAGCACTAGGTTCCCTGCGCTTTATTTACCGAGTGGCACTCGACATCAACCACGAGTACTATCATTTACACACTGGTAGTAACATTAATACAGTATTATGTGTTAAATATAAACAGTTATATACTATATTGTTATATTTAATAAATATGCTTAAACTTGAGGCCAGTCGTGGCGTATGAACTGAAGTGTGCAACTATAAACGCTACACCGGTCACCGACAGATCTTATGTCCACAAAATTCGGCGGAAAATGGGCACCGGAAGTGTCTTTATGAGAACGACGTGTTAACCCCAGGTTCCCAAGTTTCCTCTGCTTATCCTGCCATGTGCAGAATACAGCGTGCAGCTGAAACAAATCTAATCTTTAATTTATATTTACAAGAGGAGTTGGTCCACCGGTAAACCAATTTAATTGTTTGACGGAGTAGAGGTGTGATCTTTATGTTCATTATATTTAAGTAAATGCGTAAAAGGACAATAATCATAAATTTTTCTTTTTGTTTCAGGTAAGCAGTTCATGTTCTATAACTGATATTGATTCAACAATTTATTTGTAAGTAATATTTATTTTGCTTATAATAGAGCTTTCAACAATAAATACCCACAAAACCAAATTGAGGCCAGTCATGGCGCAGAGGAACAAGCGTGTTAACGCGGCAGGTTCTAGGTACGATTCTGACTCGACAAAATAAAATATTTAGTTAAGTTCCGCCACGCGATACGCAATGTCTCCAGAATTCGGCGGTGCGTGAGGAGAGGAGGGTCTTAACGCTAGATTTCATCTGCCTGCCCAGCCACTTATGGTAGGTTATGGTATCATCGAGCTGGATTGATGATGGAACCAGGAGAGGTAACACTCCATAGGCTAGAGGACCTGAACAGTAGGACTCTTTGAAGGTTACTTCTAACTCGTACATTTTATTGCTTACGATAAAAACGTGTGCTTGTTAACATGTTGTAACAAAATACCCGTGAGGCGGTACCCGTGACTCCAGTTAGTTTTTGCAAAAAAAAGACGAATAAACGTAAACGAATTTAGCATTTTGGCAAGTGTAGCGAAACTACAGTCAGGAAGAAGCAATCCGGGAAGTTCGAGATGTAAAAGTGAGCTTTTATAAATTGGCACGGCTTAGCGCGGGCCTTTTAGGAGGCGTAGTAAGGGGGCAGGGGGGAAGGGTGGATTTGAACCAATTACTGCAACATTGCAGATTACAATTCAGTGCTTACAGGTGGAAGCCTCTGTAGAGGTAGTACTAGACTGCATTTAATGTATACGACTACTAGTGTTGTCAACAACTTAGTATTTAATGTACTAGTTTGACTTTAGCTTTGCCTTTATACGGCTTTTGAGTTTGACAGTGATCTGTGATAGTGCTTGTAAACTTCGATATAGTATATAGCATACGCTACATGCACTGTACTCCGTATATAGCAGGGTAGGCTGAGGAAAACTGGGAAAATAGTGTCAAGACACTCTGTTCCACTACATTAAACCACTACTGTTCCCCACTTTCCGCCGAATTTTTGAGGTAGTGCATTTTGAGTGGCGGATTTCAACGTCGCGTTTTGCTTCTTCCATAACAAAGGAATGGAAGCCGCCACGTATACAGTCGCATGCTTATTCTCCTGCGCTAAGATGGTGTCGACCTTGAAATTTGTAATAGAACTAGTTGTGAAAACTTTTACCCTTTTTCCCTCATAGCAGAGGGAACTTAGTGTTAAGATACTCCGATCTTGATTTTCCACTTATTTTTAGAGAAATGGCGTGGTAGACGGTGGAGCTCATCGCTTCGCTTTGTCTTGCAGAGCGGGGATCGAGGACGCTCTGGTAGATTAAATGGGGTGTTCACTTCGTGCACACAATATTGCGAAAATTAGAAAGTGGAGAATGAAGTGTCTTATCACTAGGTTATCTCTGCCTACCCTGTTATGGATACAGCATACAGCTTCTCGTTTATTACACTTGATGTATTACAATTGAAACGAAAAAATACGAAAATATTCTTGCTACATGAAAGGATCGACGACGTATATTAATTAAGCCTTTACAGAGAACAAAAGCTCCATTAGTCAGTGTCCTTCTCACACATAAAAAACTTTAGAAAGTTAATGAAGTCAACAAAGCGATACTTCACAACGTCCCTTCGTTTTTTACTCGAAAGGGTGAGGACTCGATTCATTCATCAAATGTATGGGGAATGAGTGTTATTATTAATCAATGGATCGAGCTACATGTGTGCGTTTGAGAGATCGCCGTGGTGCAGCGTCTGTAAACGACAACGAGACGATAACGATGGTTATGGTTTCGATTCCCGGTCGAGGGAATGAAATATTCATTTCCTCATTCTGGTAACAAGAGCGCGACGTGCAGAAGCCACTTACGTTATAGTTCCGCTTAACGTAACAAGTTATAAACAAGTCACTTAGATATTCTTCATTTACTTCCCGCACTCTAGGATGTACTTTAAGAGGTAAAATGGTAAATTCCGTTTTCTCGTTCCCGTAAGAACTTTGAGTATTTCTCTTGTAGGGCAATTCTACCTAATCAGTTTCGTCAGGGCGTTCTCTGTCAGCCATTTAGTGCAGTAAGGGATTTATGTATAGGAATATCTAAACGAGCAGAGATTATACATACTCGTACATTAGGTAAAATATGTTTGTGCATTTTGCATATTAAGGGTCTTGAATTGAGGAGTGTCAGACGGAGGGTGGAGGAGGGTCGCATTAGCTTAGTTTACGAAAAATGTGCCTCGAAATCTAATTATGTTTTTGATAAAAGTTTCGCAACGACTTTCGCGATGAGTTCGTGCTTCATTTTGTAAATTATCCCGACCCCGGCGACTCCGGTGAGATCCTCACCAGCATTTTTGGATGCTATTTAAATTTTTGGGGGCGTAATTTAACCTGAGTTTAATTAATTGATTGGTTTATTTATTTATTGTTATCGAATAAATACCGAATTATAAATAGGAACATTATACGTATAAGTACATTCCTTTGAGACATATAATTTCTTTTTTCTCTTGCTGCCTACTATATCCTGCCAATTGAGGCTCAAGTAGAGGAATTTAACTAATTTTGAGACATTATCAGCAGAGCGAAGAATTGAAAATAATTAATTTATACGGTGGGGATTGAACCCGATACCGTCGCGTTTACATTCAGTTCTCCACTTTCTGTTCTCACGAAGACCGCCCTATAAGTGCATATTTTTATTCATTGGAGTAAATACACTTTAGTTTCTTCAAAAACCACACAGACTCTCCATTTTTTGATTCAGATAAATGTACAGTAAGATATACTTGTAGCTCTGTCCTTCAATGGGCAAGTATGCCAAAGTGATATGCAGAGACCTAAGCGAGTGGCTCTCCGTTCTCTCTGGCTACACTCGGTAGAAATACAGCGTGAAGCTACAAAAACTAACGTATACTAATATTATTAAACTGGAAAGTTTGTTTTCTTGAACATTAATCTCAGCAATTACTGGATCAAATAGTTAATGTATCGAGGGGCTGTAGGCTATTTATGTACCTTCCTGTACCTGCAGCTAGAGTCGCCATGGACACGTAGGGCGGACCACGCGGACGAAGCCGCAAGTAAGAGTTAGTGTACACTTGCAGTATAGTCGTAACAGTCGGATTGTCGGTAATCCCTCGGACGCGGTGCAAATTTCTAGGATTATGGTTACGATTCAAATTCATGTCAGATAGGGATTGCTCGATATTTATATATTGCGTGGGATTGTAGGTGGCTACAAGTTATGTGGGATTTTATTTTACTTTAAAACGTTTATTTTCAATATTATATGAAACTTATTTTATGAAAATTTTGAATAGCGTTCTCCAGTTTTATTCTCAAGGCATACATTTATATGAGTTTAGTTAAATAGCAATTGATGAGTTTATTAAGAGAGGCAAAACTGAGTTTGAAGAACTCAGTTTACCTTCAAAACTATGAGCGACTCTTCCCTTTCTACGACAACTATAAATGTATGTATGCTATGAGTTTTACATTTCAGTTTGTCTGTCTACTTATTAAGAAAAAAAATACCTGTTTTATTAACAACAACTGTATGTAAAATTATTAGCGTATTTAAGGCAGCATATTTTATATATTTTTTTATTTATAATTTTCATGTTTTTTTTACATTGTGACAAAATATATTAAGTTTAATAGATTTTTATATTAAACTTATTAAGGCATATTTCCTTAATTTACGTAACACATGTCCACCCTATATCTTAACACTGCACCTCCGGCCACGGCTTAACACACTTATCTGGAATGAAGAAGTATCTTTATACTTATCTCCCTACGCTGCAGTTATGTTCTTACTTAAAGTTAAATACTTCTCGTAAATCTATATATTTTATTGATATTGAATCTTACATCCGAAGTATTTCTGGTTATATCCGAGTAGGTACATGCTATTAATCTTTGCAGTGGTAACAGGCGTATTTATTTTGAGGCCGTTGTGTTTAATGTTTTCTTCCTTTTACACATTTTTAGCATGTATCACTTTTTACGTTTCTCTATTTCCTTTTTTTAGCTTCACGCTACAGCGAGGTATACAATACCGCACATAGCAAGGTAAGTAAAAGGAGGGACTTGGGAACGTAGAGCTAAGACACTCCGTTCTCACTAAGAACTTTTCGTTTCCCACTTTCCGGCGGTTTCTAGTTTTTTTTTATTGTTGTCGTAGCGGTGTGTAAGAATGATTTAAATAAAGAAGAAGACTTCTCGGATATACCATGAGCTCAATTTTTAAATAAAGTACAAAAAATGTACTATAGTATAGAATAGAATATGCATTTTCAATTCAATTCAAGCGTGAATTTATTTCTTTGATAGAAAGAGGCATCGTAATGTCGATGACGTGACACACTGCCACCACCAGCCTCTCCGCCAAGAGCCCTGCATTCTGCATCGAACTGTGAATGCAATCAAATAAATTATATTTCAATATTTATGTTTGTTACTGGGTGACTGGATAGCTCACAGATGAAACTACTGGACTTAGTTGAAACTTGGAATATATGTAGGTTAGGGAGAGTAAGTAAGCACTAAGAGAGGATTTCTCGAAATTCCTACAGGGACAAGAATAAACGATTTTTGGAACGAAGTTCCTTACCGCAGGCTTGGAAGGGATAGGGATTTCGCTGCGTGACAGAACTCAAAAAAAATGTGATGGTAAAACCGTAAGAAAAATGCGTGGAATAAAACCGTTAAATGAGACGTGCGCAGGCGCGACAGCCGCATACACAGACGAGTAGTGTATAATACCTTTCTTTTTCTCCCTCTTTCTTTTCGTTCTCTCATCATTTTTTTGCATGATTGTGTGTTATTGTTGTTTTTTTATTTTAAGTTATTTATTATTTCCTAAAATACTGAATTTCCTAAATACTTTCTTGTACTTAAATAAAAACTAATCAGCAAAATTTAAGAGAAAAATCAAAAAAACCTACATAAAATTGAGCACGACTTTTTTTGCAATTTGAGTCGATTCTACATTAGCCAAAGGAACTTCCTTCCTACCTGGTGTCCCACGACACCACATTTATATTTGTTACTTTTTAAATTTTTTTAACTCCACTCAAAAAAGATTATAACGTATATAATGTCAAAAAAGTAAACATTTCTAAAAAATATCTTTTTGAAATTTTAGTTCGATTAGGACAAGGAACTTTAACTTTCGCCATTCAAAATTCTACGTAACTAAAATGGGCTAATAAACAAAACAGCGATTATAAAAACAAAAAAACTAAGGAAATGGGTAGATTTTAAAACTTTATAATTATAAAATAAAACAATTGCTTCTCGAAGTGTAGATTAGCAGAGAACTTTCCATCTTAATAAGCTCCCTAAATAGTTCCGGAGGTTGGAGGAGCTCATTGCTCGTCTGCTCACGCGTAAAAGCGCAGTAATTAAGCTCAGCTCATAGGAAATGAAGGCGTTGTTCAACTTTACAACTTTATAATTAGGTGCGATGAGTTTTAAACAGAACTAAATATATAATAGGTTGATGCGCTTGTGTTTGCTTTTGTGGTCGGGACTCTACTTCAGCTGCGGTGTCCCATATATAACAAGGTCCTGTACCTTGTAGGGAACCTGGTATTAACCCGCTTTGAGATATCAGAACAGTAATATACATTTTTTGTTATGTTTATTCTAATAGGGCAGACAGGCGTGTATCTGTACATCTGTTTGGAATGAAACCGTCATGTAAATTACAGTACAGTATAGCCGCGCCTCCCAGCTCACCGGGCTGGCTGGCTGGACTCAATACTATTCATGTTTTCCTCACTATACAAAACATCTGATCGCGGCGAGTTGTTTGGAATTGTCGTTTTTCAATTATTTTCATTTTCCCTATTTGGTGATATATCGCTCACTTAGTGCATTGCTGTGTGCAATGTTTGAAGTATTGCATGAATATCGCATAGATTTATGTAATTTTTCAAAGTCTTTATGAAATGAATGAAACTTAAATGAAAATGTGGAAAGATAAATAAAAGGTTTACTATACAAAGCCACATAATGAATTCTCTTCTAGAATAACAATTATTTGAAGCAAGAAAAGCTTAATTTTCATAAATATTAAACCGTGCAATAAGTTAGTATCGAAACTGCCGTAACTCTATCATAATGTTACAAAGATACCCATTTGTGGGCGACTGGACGTGTCTGTGTTACAGTATTATACGCAGTTGCTGTTTTCTTGTGTGTACTCGTAAGCTTGTATTTAGCCTCACTGCATCCAGCATGTAACAGAGTATGTGGAGGGAAGTAGCGTGTAATAGTACCTACAGACAGTACCTACAGTAAACCAAATATACGCAGCTCTCACATATATCCCTGCGAATGTACTGCAACAGACGTATTTCGTCAATTAGCTCAATTACACGTGCGGCGCGACACCTCTCTTCACGCTACACGCGTCACGCGTCACGCTTCACGCGCCCCGCGACGTCACGTATACGTAACACGTAACACGTAGCACGTCGCACTAAACACATTAGCCGCGACAGACAATCGTATCGAGACCTCGCCTCGATAGTGCTCGTCTGCTCGATACCACTTCAGCTCCCTATCATCTAGACTGAACTGGCTATTTACGTGACGGCGTGACGGCTAATACATATACACGAGTGCATTCGTCTGCACTCTGTAGGTATGTTGATCTGTTTTGTTTGTGTTTGTAAGGTAAATATTGTGCTTTCAATTTTTAACGCCGTGTTGAGTGGCGGAGCAAAACGCCGCGCTTTGCCTGGTACCAGAGAGAGGAAATCAAAATGGTCAATTCGTCGCGTCGCGTTTCAAGTCGTTAGATTGTGCACCTTCACCACGACGGCTACTACTCAAATAAAAAAATTAAAGTACCTTGCCAAATTGTCAAAAGAAGTACACAAAAATAAACTATTACAAAGTCATGGGAATAGCGTAATAATTTTATTAAGCCTAAAGACTACGTTCCCTGCATACCTCTTCACGCACGCCCTCCGAGGGAGACTTTCCTATAGTGATACTGTGTTCTCGAAGACCCACCGAAGCTATTAAACTATTGTTAATACATTTATTTGATCTTCCATTCAACCCAGTCTATGCACAGGTCGCCATATCGTCTAATAGATGTAATAGAGAGGGAAGTAGCGAGTAGTCTGAGATCTCAATTGAGACAATTACCATCAGACGGTATCGCGGTACCTGTTCCGTCCTGGACGCGCCATACACCCCACGCTACACATTCTTCTAGTTCATTTTCTTTGATAATATTATTAGATCTCCCGTTTTACTTTTATACCCATTTTTTGGACTTATTATATATATATTATTTTAAATAATAATTTAACATAAAATTTACATGTCAATTAAACACAATCCTAGTTAAAAGGAAGAAGAGAATTATTTCTCGCTGAGCAGTGGATTTTTACAACAAAAAAAGTCAAGTTTTCGTATTTGACGATTTTTTTGAAATTATTCGTTATTTTTAAACCTAAAGTTAATTTCAATTTGTATTTATCATAATAACATAACTGAAACATAGTTTGTAACTCTTTTCATACAATGGGTATAATTAAAAGGTTTTTGCTTTTGTTACCTGTTGAGTGGCGAAACTCAACGCCGCGCGTTGTCTACGGAGAAATAAAAATAATTTAAATATATTCATTTTCAAATGGAATCCACAGCCTTACTATTTATTGTCGGAGCTATTACTAAACAACTTGTAGAACACTCTCTCACAGGGTCCGTTACTCGCGGCAGGAACTGTAAGACCAATACAGCTACTTACGAACGCGTCTAGTCTATTACACTTTGCGTAACTCAGTTTCTTCAGACAGGAAACTGATGATATTATACCAGTTATAAGTAATTGTTTACAATAGCTTTAAATTCGATGGAAAATTATTAAATTGAAATAAGTATGTGTTTCTCGTTACGATAAAACAATGTGGAATTGAAAAAAAATGGAAAATGGAAAACAAAATGTTTTAATACTTAATTATCATAACCTACCTTGCTATATGTACGAGTATATGCAGGAGATAGATCGACTAGTGTCGACGCAACGCGCGGTGTTGAGTTCCGCCACTCATCACGCAATGCCTTCAGAAGGCCGCGGTTGCCTCAGCCTACCCTGCTGTGTGCGAGATACGTAAACTAGAGCACTATAGCATACTATACGTATAGTTATATTAAACCCCAGAGGGATGATTTAAAATTAGTTTAGTACTTAGTTACCTCTGAAGAGTTACAATATTCAGGTCCTGGCTTCATCATAACACCATACCACACTTATAAGGATGCTTCAAATTCAGATACTTTCATTTTTTTACATATTATGTAACAAATCGACCTAATAAAAGCTAGTAAATAAAAAAAAATAATCTACGTTTGTAGCGTATAAAACTGTATTGAAATTTTATATCAGTAATGTGAAGCTAGTCAAGTCTACCTACCCTGCTGGCCTCGGAGGTAGGTGAAATTACATATCTATATAGTATCAGACAAAGTACTGGGTTCACGTAGTGGGCCTGTCCCGTGGCCGTTCAAAATATGTTAACACTAGAAGTGCCGAAGATTGAGACCCCCTTGAACCGCCGTCGTGACAAATTCGTCCCATTCTACTTATTATGTTGATTTTTGGTATAAAACAAAAAATATTATTAAAATAATTCGTAAAATATGTAAACCATCTGTAATAATCAATTCTTATTCTTTAACAAACATAAAAGTATCAAAAAACAAAACACAAAGATAGAATCAAATATTTCAAATACGACAACTAACTGAATAACTCTTACAAAATTATAAGTTATTGAAATTAGTTAATATAATTATTAGGCCAAGTAATGAATTAATATATTCTTCATCAGTGATACATCACAGATGATTTATAACATTGCGTGGTAAAGCCTACAGAATTCGGCGGAAAATGCCAGCGGAGTGCATAGCACTAGGTTCCCAGGTCCCCTTTACCTACCCTACAATTTCCCACATTTGGTATCGAGTGTTTTTCTTAATTTCAAGCCTAGCTTAGTCATCCTTTCATCTGATACCTCATTTGAACTAGCGGCAAAATTTAGTGTTGACACCAATTTTACCCCACTTTTCAGGCTATTATTTTTAAGATTATACATAAACTAGCGACCTACGCGCGGCTTCGCCCACCTTAACTACTGAATTATTCTTATAATGTATGTTTGCAGAGCATTTAAGATAATGTGAAAATTAATTAAACCCTAATGCAACCCGCATTTTCGTAATTCCAATAAGGATTTTCCAATTGTTTTAAAATAAACACAAATAACATAAAATTTAAACGAAAGAAATTATAAACAACAGACTACCTACTATTGTCTTACTCAAAAATACTTGAAAATAATGAATACGAAAGATGTAACCAACTATGTCGCGTGGAAATACATTATAATTATTGGACAATTCCAAAATACGTGCAATCACTTCTAAATTTACTTTGCCAGGCGTAGAATTGAAGCATTCTCTCGGCCATCTCCGGAGTAGCTCAGAACGACATCAGAGCGTTTGTCCTCTGACCGTGGTCTCAGGTGAAAACCTGCTTTGGGGCAGACACATAAAAGGGTGTGCGGGAGGGGATTGGAATTGGACCCTCGGTTTCTTGAAGGAAGTCTGGATTAAACGACCAAGGTGACTGCTCATGAGTCGGATTTGGAGGAGGATAGAAAGTCTCTTGGAAGAAGACGTCTGTCCTCGGGCGGCCCGATATGCGGAGTGCTGCTTCTTAGGTGCTGGTCACCCGTTACACCGGCGCAACGGAATACGTTGGACGCGAGACGACCAATGTGTACCTCTAGGGTTTCTATTTTTAGGTTGCCGTGAGTGGCGCGTGGTGTTCACGTAGTATGGTGCCTGCGTCACTCGCCGGAGGGTGAGGTTCCGTACTACCTACAGGATTTCTCGTTGAGTAATACTCAATAGGGCATTGTGATGTCATCAATGTATAGTGCCTAGAGAGCAGGTGACAAAATTCTGACTGGGTGCGGCGGATCCACTATTATAAGCAAAATGTTGCGGGGCACGTCGGACCGCCACCACGCGGTGGCGGCGAACCGTTAATCAGCACGGATTTTTAGTATTGTAATTTTAAATCTGTGCTACTAATCTTTTCAAGCACTTATTAAAATTTATTTAAATTACTATTTTTAGATATTTAAATGACTATTTTTACATATTTAAATGACTATTTTTAAACGGAAGAAATTATAAACAAAAACCTACCTACTAATAGCTACTACGAAAAATATGAAACCAATATCGTGCTGAAATAATACATTCAACTGAAATTATCCAATATGTGAAACGCATCTAGAATACATTGACCGGGAATCGAACCCGGGCCACCCGTGTGGCAGGCGAGCCTTCTACCACTGAACCACCGATGCGTGTAAGGCAGGCGGGCGCGACGGACGCGCTTGTATAAGCAAAACGTCGCGGGGCGCGTTTCGCAGCAAGGATTTTTTAATATTGTAAGAACTTCTGAAGTACTTATTAAAATGAAAATCAGTAAAAGACAGTTTTGATCTACATTAAATGGCCAACGTAACTAATATACTTATTTATATGCTGAGAGTAAGGGATAAGTGAAACTTGAGTAACATACAGCTGATGTGTCAACGGCGTGATGTGTCAACAATTAAATGCGTTTTTCTCTAAAACTATTCGCAATTTCGAAATAGTGTAAAAAGCAAATTTTATCTTCGTTTAACGTAGAAAATTAATAAAGTATTTTAAAGGATAAGGATTAATACCATTATGGAAAAATATCCCTCACAATAAAAAATATATTGAAATTACTATTTTTAGACAGAAATATGATCACTACACGTTATCCTTAAAAGATACGAATATGCTGTCGCGGACTTTTTTGTAGATCTTATTAAGAGGAACAATACTCCAGTACATTATTTTCATGTAGTACTTACCATTAAAGCAGCGCATGCGCGAAAGTGTCTCAACGGGTAGGACTTTATACACATTTATCGTATTTATGTTAATTTACATAAGAATGTACAAATAATAAACTATATATAAACCTTCCCTGAGAAATACTCGACCTAATGGTGAAAACCGCATCAAAATCCGTTGGGTGGTTTAGAAGAAGAAGAGTTAGAAAGTTCAGACAGACACGAAAAGCGACTTTGTTTTATAAGATATAGGATGTATAGTTTTCAGATTTTTTCCTGAACTACTACTACATGTAGGTGCTAGTTGCCAAATTTCATAATTCTAAGTTAACTGAAAGTACCTTATTTATTTTGATTCCCTTTATAGTGTCGAAATACACGTTTTTTACTATATAAATGGTCATATCTTTTTTTAAGGGCACTTTTTCAGGAAATCAAGGTACTGTAGATCGTCATATAGTTGATATTCATATACTCATATGAATATCAACTCGATTTCTCCAAGTATTCCTGAGATAAAGGCACAGACAGACAGATGAACAAAAAAATGATCTTATAAGGGTTTTTCTTTCCTTAAAAGCTACAGAACCCTAAAAACTTAGGCATTGACTGCTAAACCTAATATTTATATTTTTTCTGCCCCCGCATCGCACTTTCACCTCCACCTCGTCCCCGAGGAATGAAAATATGTCAAATTATACCCTCAAATAATAAAATAATAATGGCGGGACAAAAATGACCCAGCGGCAGTTCTAGGTAAATCTCATTTATAAAATTATTTATATTTTTAATTAAATAAAGGTGTAAAATTGGTAATAGTCGAAAAGTTTCATCTATATAACAAATAGTTTCATCTAAATAACAAATAAAAAAGTTATATACAATCAAACTTGCGTTTGGGACAAAAATGGGACGGCGGCGCTTCTAGTGTTAAAGGCCCTTCGATTTAGGAAGTTACAAAAAAATATGTTTATTTAATTTTAAATAAAATAAATATATGAGTAATTGAATATAAATTATTTAATTAAAATATTTTACTTATAATAGCATTGTTTCAAATGACAAATGAGTCTCACCTGAGTGTTTTAGTTCAATGTTACATTTAAAATATGTAAAAATCGTGAAAACTAAAGATCTTATTATAGCATAACTAAAATGTATATAAATCCAAACGATATATTAGTAAAAAGTTAAAATATCAGTAATAATAATGCTACTATGAGTAATACATACGCACGTACGCTGGTGCTACGCGGCGTGCGCTCACTTTAACAACAAAACTAGGCTATAATAACTTGTCTGTGACTCACTAAAATTTTCCCGAATAGAGTCGGTCTACTATTGTTATATTTTGTTTTAATATTTCCAGAACAGAGGGGTCTGACTTTAAATGCAACGGTTTGATTTTTACTCGGAAGAACGAATTATATTATTTTCATTTTCCAATTCTGATATATAAAGCGCGGTGTTGAATTCCGCCACACAACTAGCAATATAGTTGTTAGTCATCGGTCAGGTTGTCATTTGTTAGGGAATGCAGGGGAGTGCAGGGTGCAAGCGCTATACTGCATTTTGTAGAGTTCGTATGTTTACAAAGAGGTTATAGTTTTGTATGACCGTGGGCTCGAGCCCCACTCGGGGAAGGGATTGTATTTATTTTTATTCCTCGCTTTAATTCCGTCTCATAACAAATTGTACTGTAGAAACAAGCACACACATCGTTGTATGTAGACTAGTGGTAGTAGACTTGCGTTTAGAACTAAAAACAATATGAATATTTATCAATTTTAAACTATTGTTACGGAGGAGGCACTCTTATTGAATTTATTTTGGTATTATAAACACAAAAAGTAATCTAGTTGTGTGCGGTAATATTAATATTAATTTTTAATTTTAATTAATTAATTAAAATTAAAAAAATAATTCTTTGTAAATTAATTTTAGTATGAATATAATAACTAACTCCAGGCCAATAGTGGCGTCACAGGCACATGACTGTAAACGCAAAAGGTTGTGAGTTGAAAATGAATTATTTAATATTTTAATTTCCTTGCTTTGAATACCTTGCTTCCAAAATTCGGCAGCAAAGTGCGTAGATTTACGCGTACTATTCGTGTCACTGTACGTACTCCTACATATAATATGTGACATGAACTGATTCCCATATAATTTCCGAAGCTGCACAGAACCACCTCCCCACCGCCAAACAAGATCTCCGTACAAAATTAAAATCATAAACATCCATTTATGATGTCTGAATAATCACATAACACACGTACAAAAAAGCATGTAACCTCTTCCTTTTGAAGTTGGCTCAAGCAAAAGGAAGCATTAAGTATTCCCCGCGTATACGAGATCCACAGAAATCAGTAAAATAGTGGGGTTTGTTACGCTCGTTTAAAATTCAAGGATCAGAGACGCCATCCTGGAAAGGTTCCTTTTCTTTAGTGATGTCACTTTTGTAAATAACGCGTCTTTATTCGGCTCTGTTTCTATTATTCCGAGCACGTGCGATACTTTTTCTTGGACACTTTGAACATTTTTCCTAAATTTCTCGATATGTATGTATGTTTCTTAGGTGGACGTTCCCGAATATGTTTATGTATGAGTGGATAGATCAAAATCAAAATGGTCAAAAGGTCTCTACAATGAAATTAAATGAATATTTTTTATTATCTTCCCCCTATTTCTTACTCGGCGGCTCAGGGTGACGAATCGAACTCAGAACCATTTCGTGTCCAACAGTGTGCCGCTGGGGCAGCGACGTCATCCTACACAAAACTAAGCAGTATCAAACGTTTATAAGTTAAGTATATCTTTGATATACCTTTACCAGATACCTCGAGCCGGTCTCACCCCTCACATCCCGCCCGTGACGGCCGTTTATAAAAAAATATATTATAAATTAATTATATTATTATTAATATAATATAAATTTAAAACCAATTAAGGAATTAAAGTTTTTCCATAGAAAAAGTAACGACGGGAAGTCGCTGCGGGATCGCAAGAAATTACGTCGTGGAATATCAAAAATGCATTACCGGATATAGCGGAGCGGAGTCCCCGCTAATGTTATATATACAGTGGAAATGTTCGCTTGTTTCTTTGTTTATAAATAAAAATTCAATCAGCTCCGACGGTCAAAGAACTTGGCTCATGAAATGAGTTTTCTAATAGATTTTTAAGTGGCGCTCTGATTACTACGAGTATATACGCGTATATAAGTTGGGGTTATAAAATTTTATCTTAAACAACATAATATATTGCGAATTATTTTGGTTTCGAATCTTGTTCTTTCTTCTTTGTGCTAAACAATTCTGTTTTTATTTCAATGACTAAATTTTTTTCTAAAGGAAACAAAATGATATACATATTATTACAATATTCCGGTCTCCGAGTAGACAGAGATAACCTAGTGACGAGTCTCCGCTCTCCACATCACGCTCAAATGCAACATATTGCGTGTGGCGTGACGGAACTCAACGCTGCGCGTATATAGCGGAACTTAATAACGTGCTGATGTTGCTAAGCGGAGGAAATCTATTCCATATATCTCCCTGAATAAGATTTGAAATCATAGTTAAATATAATAATAGCAATGACAGATGCGTTAAGCAAGCTCATTTTGGCGATTTTCTAACAACATTCTTTGCAAATCGTTGCTTAGCAACGGTCGCATAGCGACGGTTGTTATTAACATGGCGGAATAAATTACATGTCAAATTAATAAGTATTTTAATTATTAAGTGTATATCGATAATATTACAAATATGAGAAAAAAATCAAAAAATCCTATGTTCATCCCGAGACCCATTCAATTGTGATAAAATTCAATTGTGATAAAATACTCATATAGAGATACTTGAGTATCTCTATATGAGTATTTCATCACAATTGAATCGCGAAGCGGTTTGGCCCTGATTGCGTAAAAGACAGACAGAGAGACAGACAGACAGAGTTACTTTCGAATTTATAATGTAGGTATGGATATCCATATTTCCTAGCGAAGTGTAATAAAGTGTGCTTAGTAGCGAACCCGCCGTCGCCGCCGTCGCACGCGGCCCTCGTGTTCGATACTATCATATTCAAATGAGTTTGTTCGACCCCCCTTTGCTTATATCTATTCCAATTCATGAAAAGTAAAATAATTTTTGACATTATAGTCTTTTTAATATTAATTGAACGTTGTCGCCAACAATATTTTTTCTGAATAAAGGGTTGCCTGTAAGAGATCACTTAACCACAGATCGTCGATTTATTTAATTATTCAGTCAAAATAATATACATCTGCATTAATATTGACCAATCTCTCGCATGTCGGGGAAGGCTCGTAGCCACCCACCACTCCACACCCCCCTTATAGTATCATTTTATTAAATAAAGTGCACTATTTCATCAAAAATGGGCATTTATGACTTTAAGAAATATTAGGACCGACTATTATACTTCTAGCTAACTTCTAAGTGCAGTAGTTGCGTGTGTGCATTGTCTGTCAGTCAGTCACTGTACATATGCTGTTCAAACTTTAACAATTCCTTTAGTAAAACCAACGACAGTAATCATTCACAGTATGAAGTCAAATATTTTTTATCTCCGATTGGTTTCCGAGCGCGGCGTGGGCGTTTATTTGTGAGTATTTTCGTTACAAATAATTCGGGCGACGGATGGACGGACGCTTTGACAGTAATGGATGGTTGAAATCGACGATATCGCAAATGAATTCCGCAACTGATTTACGAACCAAAAATAGTGTAATCAGTTTGTGTCTTTGTTCTACGTTTGTGTGCGATTTTTATCATCTTTACATAATTTTTCTTACAAAAATAATTTGTAAGAATAGCCTATCCAGCACCTCCAGTTATATATAATATATTATGTTTTTTTAGCTCCATAAAGCATGTTTTCCACATATAAATAGTAGGTAAATTGAATCTAGTAGGAATACACACTGTTCCCTACTTTCCGCTCAAATTTTAAGACATTGCGTGGAACTCAGCTCCAATCTTCTGATATGTAGTGTAAAAATTACCCAGTTAATTACGTATACGAAATGGATAACTTTTAATTATAACCTTTAGTCATTTAATGACGCGCTATTTTTGTCAATTCCACCAAAGTTGTAAGTGTCAGGGTGTGTACTTCAGAATAGCCCTAGTAAATTATACTTACTATTATTACAGTCCGTCCGTCCGTCCGTCAATATGGCTTCCGCCATGGTCGCTCAACCGGTGATCTTCTGGTTTACCTTACCCACCGTTGGGTTGCGGCTATTGAAAGCAAGGGAGAGGCCCTGGCAGTTAGTTTGGACATGGCGAAGGCCTTTGATCGAGTGTGGCATGGGGCATCCTATGGGCTTCCCGAGAACTTATGCAGGTGGATCGCCAGCTTTCTCACTGGGCGCAGCATCAAGGTCGCTGTCGACGGTTTTTGCTCCAAACATATGCCCGTGAACGCTGGCGTTCCCCAAGGCTGCGTGCTGTCCCCCACGCTGTTTCTTCCGCATATCAATGAGATGCTGGAGGATTCTAGCATTCATTGCTATGCAGATGATAGCACGGTGGACGCTGCTTACTCCAGCCGCGCAAGTTTTTCTCGGGAAAACGCTGAACAGTGCCGAAATAACACGCCAAATAACATCGCCAGTCTTTCAGAACACTCCCCTTACAGCCGCGCCCAGTATCAGCATATTGGGTCTTAATGTTTCGAGTCACTGCCAGTATCGCGATCATGTGGAAAGCAAAGCCAAGTTGGCCTCGTAGAATCTGGGGGTCATCAATAGAGCGAGACGGTACTTCACGCCAAAACACCGATTGGCCCTATATAGAGCCCAGGTTCGGCCTCATATGGAGTACTGTTCTCATCTCTGGGCTGGTGCACCCCAGTATCAGCTTGACCCATTTGATCGCATACAACGTAGAGCCGTTCGAATCATTAAGGACCCAATGTGCTGTGAAAGGCTTGACACTTTGGGTCTGCGTAGAGACGTCTCCTCGCTGTGCGTTCTCGACCTGTTACCTGCCACCGAATTTTCCAACCGCACAGTACGTCACAAACTTAAATACCATCTACACAACCTGGATACGCAGTACTCCACTACTGTGCGGTTTTCGAGAAATTTCCTTCCACGCGCCCCCGAACTGTGGAATGACCTGCCCGCGGCAGTGTTTCCAGGTCGGTACGATATGGGTAACTCCAAAAAGCGCGTCTATCTCCACCTCAAAGGCCGGCAACGCACCTGTAGCTCCTCTGGCGCTGCACGGCGTCGTGGCCGGCGGTGAACATCATCAGATGACCCGAACGCTCGTTTGCCTTGTCTTTTTTCCATAAAAAAAAAGAATAATAATAAAAAAAAAGAAAAAAAATAGTATTAGTGCGCCACACGCTACGTGAAGTGTGTCGAATATGTCGCACCTGCACCTGGTGAGGGGAACCTAGTGTTGATCCACTCCGCTGTGGTGAGTGGTGAACATCCATCGCGTTTACAGGCAGGCGCCGAGACTACGCTACGACGACACGTCGTTGGAATATGTGGATACAAGTGGAACAAGCAGTGTATAATAATTTAAGAAAAATAGCTGCAACGATATTATGTATGTTATCTAGAAATAAAAAACCAACGAATTGAATTTATTTTTAGTATAAATTACATTAATTGTATTGCTTACCATTTTTGACTTGGCTTTTCTTGATTTCATTGAACATATGAATCAAATTATTTTTAGTTGTATTACAGTTCTGTAATCAGGCGGCCCTACAACACCATGAAAGGCAAACACTATTTTTTTCTTAAAACCAAATTGTAACTGCTAATATGTAAATCAGCTTCACGCTGTATCCCGCACACAGCAGGGTAACACACAGGCAGAGGGAACTTCGTGTTAAGACACTTCGTTCCCCACTTTCCACCGAATTTTTGGAGGTATGGCGTGTTGAGTTGAGCGGCGGAACTCAACGGCGCGCTTTGCCAGCACACCAGAGCAAAGAAATGAAAATATAAATTTAAATATATATTTAATTAATATTTTGCTGCTAAAAATATGCTTTTGGTTTCTGTTACTGTTTCAGAGAGCAATAACACTTATAATGTGAGCTTGAGCTTTCTGCTTATTTTGTGTCTGTGTATTTGTTTATATCTTTACCTATCTCATTCCACTTACTAAATTAAGCGAAACTTGTGAAAAGTCACTGTCCTTAACTTAAGAAGACTAAATCAAAAAATATTCGTGTTGGTTGACAAATATCATAAAGAAGACAACAAAATTCACATTATTTCAAATATAATGAGAATTCTCGATAGCATCTGTAGTATTATAAATGTCAGCCGTCTCGTATTAATAATGTCAAAATTAATTGCTCAACATATTTTGATGTAAAATTGTATGAATCAAAGTTGACAAAAGAGCAAAGAGTGGCTCTCTTTAGTCTTGTTGGGCGCGCGCGTAAATCAAGGGCGGCGGGCGGCGGGCGGGCTCTTGCAGGGCTGCTGTCTTATCTGTATAGATATGAATATTTTACTGAATTATTTATAATTGATATAATTTGATTTTAAAAATTAAGTAAAATATAATTTTTCAAGCTAATGCTACAACACCTCTAGTACAATATCTAATTACTGCGCCTGTTTGTTTTACTTGGCACTGACTTCAAAATTATAAAATCTTTGTATAATTATTTTTCACTTTTTAGTTCGTTGTTAGAAGTCGGTTTTTCTTTTTGTTAAAAATTAATTTATCATATAATTGGAAAGTCGTCATTATTATAATTTGACTAGAAACACTGGCACAATAAATGAAACATATATCATTATTAATTCTATCTCATTAAAAAAAAAAGATGCAGACTTAAACCAGTCGGCAGCCCTGTCGGCCTGGTCCCTGGACGCACGCCAGGCAGCATACGCATTCGCGGCACCACAATTAACATTAGACAAAATCCCGCTATTATTTCCTACAGCATTGTTTTTCCGTCGTTTTTAGACATTTACAGTGCTTGCATAGAGTAAAGCAAAAGAAAGACTTGGAATGTGGGCGGTGGGAAAGGACTAAAATCATATGAGGTGAAGTCATGTTTTATCGTGTAGTTTCAAAATATATATAATACAAAATACATCTACTCATTCTCGGTGAATAATTTAATTTATAAGCATCTTCACGCTTTTTCCGTACACGCAGAGTAGGTAGATGGAACCCAGTGGTAAGACTCTCCGAGTGGCGGAACTCAACGCTTAAGTTGGTCTATCAGAGCAGAGAACAATAACACACATCGCGTTTTGAATTAAATGTTGTCCCAATGATTCTATTTCTATTAAATTTAAAAACATATTGTTAGCGTACAAGTGTAAGTTAAAAGCAAAAAATCATTTTTATAAAAAGCTTTTATTTAAACGCTCTAAAAAAGAGAAAATAAAATTTATCTTTTAAATTTTAACTATCAACTCATAACCTCATTGTACACAATTCATATGATCATAAAAGCTTGTCGCGCGATTTACTTGTGTAAATAAACTAGTACTAATTTAATTATGTAAAATCTGCTAAGTTTAAATTTTTAAAGTTCCAATTTAATTAAATATTGATTAACGCGACAAGCTTTTTGTTTTTGTTTTACATTAAAAATAACTATTTCGCCATCTTGTATGGTCCGCCATATTAGAATTAGAATGACGTCACTTTCTTTGATTTTATATTATTTTTATTTATATTTTATTATTATTATTTATATTTATCGTGCATTGTCATCCAAACTAAACGTATATACAACATTTCAGCTCAATCGGTTGAAGATATCTACTTCAAGATTGTGCTCAAAGTTTCACCCGAACCCACATACATACATTGCAAGCTATTAAAAAGTGGGTAGATTTAGGTGAAAAAAAGACAAAAAAGTTATCATATTGCAATTATTGATATTTCGCAACGTCACGCATTAAGCATTAAGGTCCTTCTGTCGACCCTACTTGACGCCGGCTACCACGTGCACTCTACTCGTGTAATAACTATGTACTTGTCAAACGTAGTTGATCTAACCGACCGTAAGAACATGTACAATTATGTATGCTCTGACAGCTGACCAGCTGACCAGTAGTCCAGCACCTGTGTGCGTCTGTACGCACTGCGACACTGCAATGCATTTTAGAATTTTAAAAAACACCCAATGTACCTGTATAATTTTTATGTTTATTTATATTATTAATCATTCACGCTGTATCCACACAGCAGGATAGGCAGAGGGAATTTAGTGTTATTACACTCCGTTCACTATTTTTCTTCGAGTCCTGGAGGCATCGCTTGTTAGTGGCGGAACTCATAGCCAGGGTTTGCCTCGACACCGAAATGAAAAGTGGAGTGGGGATCGACCCGAACTCACAACAGTCGCGTTCCAGTCACATTCTTGTACCGCTGCACCCCAATGGAATCTGTTGTAAGTTTTATTTATTTTAAAATTTATTATTTGAGAGACATTTTATTTGAATATAATATTTGAGATTGTTCAATTACAAAATTGAAGAGGCAACAATTTTAATCCCTGTCAAAGTGACCGACGCAATTGAATATTAATTATATGCAAATAACTGAAATACGTTTATCAATCATCTTTTCCACCCTCGCTGTGGTCTCTCATTTAGCGCTAAATCTTGCTAAAATATAATGTCGTATACCGGGTCAATTACACCATTTGAATTAACTTAATTTAAACTTATGGTCGTAATTAAAAATAATAGACTACAGATAGATTTAGGACCCGTCACCATAATATTTAAATTAATAAACAGTATGAATATATAAAATGAGATATAATATCAATGATGCAAAGAATTTATTTCAGTGAAATTTAAAAATCTATTAAGAATTTATTGCTAATGTCCTTCGTCAATCGTCATGGATCTTTTCGCATCTGGTTTCCAGTACAGATTCAAGGCGTGCTCTCTTACGGTGTCGTTATAAAAGAAAGCTACCTGGCGTGGTGTTCGAGTCCTGAACGGTGACTCAAAGGCCACTTGGAAAAGACCAAATTTATTTCTAAAAAAAAAATCTGCTTCACATTGTATCCGCTTACAGCAGGGTACGCGGAGGGAACCTTGTTATAAGACATTCCGTTCCCCACTTTCCGCAGAATTTTTTGAAGCATTACGATGTGCGGAACCCAACGCCAAACTTTTGGTCTGGAAGCTTGGTGCCAGAGCGAAGAAATGGAAATATTGAGAAACAATAATTCTTTCCTTCGAGTGGGAACACACTTCTACCCCTGCGTTACGACAGTCATGAATCTGTTCTAAGGATAACTTTTATGATAAAATTCTACGTACACTTAATATGCTTTTATGACTAAAAGTCATTTTTCTGCAAACCCTCATAGATAGAATACGCAATTTGAGAATATTCAATAAAAGTCATGATTATTAATTGACTTACTCATAGCCGACGCTCCATTCAAAGTTGTCCATCAGGCGCCAAAAGGTGTAGGCTCTTATGTCGCTCCCGCTATCGACGGCGTCCAGCAGAGCTGACATGTACGCTTTAAGTTTCTTAATTCGATCGACATCTAACAAAGTATTTGAGCTCGTAGAACCATTCTCTGTCACAAATATGGGAGGATTGTCATACTCTTCGCGTAACATTTTCAAGACGTTGTAAAATCCCCCCGGCCAGTACTGGAATCATAGCAGTCGGAAGTAACGTACGAATCAAGTATCGAGCCTCCTCTTATTATAAACACAGTTGTATTGTGATTTAATTTTTTTATTGTAATATCTTTAATTTAAATTTCATTTTCTGACTTTGACTGTAATTTATTAACTTTTTATATTTTAATTGCATACATCTATATCTCTATCCTATATCTTATAAAACAAAGTTGCTTTTCGTGTCTGTCTGAACTTTCTAACTCTTCTTCTTCTAAACCACCCAACGGATTTTGATGTGGTTTTCACCATTAGGTCGAGTTTTTCTCAGGTAAAGTTTACATATAGTTTATTATTTGTACATTCTTATGTAAATTAACATAAATAAGATAAATGTGTATAAAGTCCTACCCGTTGATACACTTTCGCGCATGCGCTGCTTCAATGGTAATTACTACATGAAAATAATGTACTGGAGTATTGTTCCTCTTAATAAGATCTACAAAAAAGTCCGCGACAGCATATTCGTATCTTTTAAGGATAACGTGTAGTGATCATATTTCTGTCTAAAAAATAATAATTTCAATATATTTTTTAATGTGAGGGATATTTTTCCATAATGGTATTAATCTTTATCCTTTAAAATACTTTATTATTTTTTAACGTTAAACGAAGATACAATTTGCTTTTTACACTATTTCGAAGCTGCGAATAGTTTTAGAGAAATGCTCTCAGCATATAAATAAGTATATTAGTTACGTTGGCCATTTAATGTAGATCAAAACTGTCTTTTACTGTTTTTCATTTTAATAAGTACTTTAGAAGTTGTTACAATATCAAAAAATCCTTGCTGCGAAACGGCTCGCCACTCGCCATTCGTCCCTCCGCCCCCCGCGACGTTTTGCGTCCGCCGCGCCCGCCTACCTTACACGCATCGGTGGTTCAGTGGTAAAATGCTCGGCCGCCACACGGCCGGCCCAGGTTCGATTTCCGGCCGATGCATTCTATTTAATTTTCCTCACAGGCAGCCACATAGTGCTTGCTTTTCATCAGGGACAGAGTACCCTCTTCCCTACCCAACCGGTGTCGCTGTAAAAGCCGATAGTCAGAGAACCAAGGCCCTGATGTCGTTCGGAGCTACTACTGGAAAAGTAAATTTAGAAGTGGTTGCACGTACTTTGGAGTTATCCAATAATTATAATGTATTTCCACGCGACATAGTTGGTTACATCTTTAATCAATAATTATCTATTAACAACCTAGTAACAAATCACATCGACTACAACACGTGTAACCTCACGAATGTGAGGGCCAAATATGTCTTCCCGCTTAAATTAGTAACTTTTAATTGTTGTTGTTCTTTNTAAAATAGTAAAAAGTAAAATAATAAATCTTAGTAGTAAGTAAATTAGTTTGTTAGTTAATAATATTAATGTTAGATCTTGTTTTGGTGATATGGATCCCATTTTCTTGAGTATAGGCCTCCTCCATTTCGCTCCACAACTTTCTGTTTTTCCCTAGAGTCATCCAATTTTTTCCAGCAATTTTTGCTATACCGTCAGCCCACCGGCTAATTGGTCTACCAACATATCTTTTCCCAACTGGGCCCTTCCATCGTGTTGTTTGAATTGTCCATCTATTATCAATGTAACGTGATATGTGCCCAGCCCACCGCCATTTTAATATTAGGGCTTGGGTGAATGCATCCAATATATTAGTTTTTTGTCTTATCTTATGATTGTTAACTTTTTGTGTTTTTCTGACTTTTAATATATTTCTCTCCATTTTTCGTTGCGTTACGTTAATTTTTTGTTTTATTGTGTTTGTATAATTCCAGGTTTGACATCCAAATAAAAGACTGTCTGTATGTATGGTCACACTAATCTTCAAAAATACTGAACCAATTTACTTAAAACTTTCACCAATTGCTTTGTTTTAACTCTGCATCTGCTCAACTCAAGGCATGAGTTTGCCTGCAAATATATAGCAATCCATATCTATACTTATACTTATAATAAATCTGTATTTGTTTGTGATAAATTTGTATTTTTAACCGACTTTCAGAACAAGGAGGAGGTTCTCAATTAAATATTTTCGATTCGATATTCAAATAATTATTTCGGATTCGATTTCGATATTGGATTATTCAATTTGATTTGGGTATCTTTTGTAATATGCAGTAATTACAGTTATTTTACATAGAATATTATAAACTCTTACCCGTTACGTGCGTAAACATTTAACGCGTAAACGTTTCTGAACGAATAAATTAAATTATTCATTGATATCAACATATCTGACTGTCACTGTCAGTCAATTCTGTTTAGTAAATGAATAATCATGTACATGCTCGACGCGCCATAAATTAAGAACTGAACTGATAATCGTGTAGTTCAAGCGGGCGAAGCCGCGGGAGGGCCGCAATATGGGATATTTCATAAAAGTTGAGCAAACCTACAAATTCTATTCTATCTTATATAAAATGTTACATACATGAACAGACATGGCAGTTATGCGATATCTTCTACTACTAAATCTTAATAACAGAAAATTTATCTTAAACAGAACAGAACGAGAAATTTCTAATAGTTTATTACTTACGCTCTGTTCTAAGCAATGTAGTTTCATACTTACCATAGTTGCATTGACAATATCGATTCCATTGAATTAAAAACTCGAGCGCCTAGATCATTTAGTACTGAAGGAGATGAATAATAATTTTCAGTTAATTGATCTCTGTGCACCAATAAAGTAGTATAGAAATTTAAGCCAAAAAAATCTGATGTCCCACGTATAAATCTGATTTGCGACGATAGTGAAGGAAGCCTCGATCTGTAAAATCCTTGTGCCGCGCTTTTTGCAGCGACTCTGCTCTTCAACGCAGATGGAAAATCTCCCGTCTTTGAGAAAATGGGATATGTATAGATACACCAGACTAAAAATAAATATTTTTTAGTAAAATAAATTTGTCAAAGTGTGAAATATTATTTTAAAAAAAATGCTTACTTCAAACTGATAGGCGTCCGTTACAGCTTCACTGTGGTCGTCAAGTAGGGAGGTGAATCCTTGTATGTTTATTACTATAAATATTATATCACTTTTATGAGGTCTAAATTCTTCATCATAAATATGGTAACCCGTAGCGTGAGCCAAAAGAAGGTTTTTAGCACACAGATAATTCGATACACCGGGACTACTGCTGCTGCATACCAGGAGCTAGCACGCCTATTTCGTAACATATAAACAAATTTGACTTGGTTCGTTTATTGTTACCCAATATTTCACTCTATCTCCGAACAATGTAAGCACAGTCCGAGCAAAATCTCCATACCATTGTAAGATATTGGGATTTTGCCATCCACCCATATCTTGCAAGGTCTGCGGCAAGTCCCAATGATAAATAGTCACCACTGGCTCTATATTATACATTAAGAGTTAATTAATGAGATTGTTATAGTATTCAACTCCTGCAGGGTTAATTTTGTCAGGAAATCCTGTCGGCAAAATTCTCGTCCAGGACAGAGAGAATCGATAAAAGTCAACACCAAGCTCTCTTAACATTTCCACATCTCTCTTATATAAATAATAAGAGTTTGTGGTGACATCTCCGTTTGAACCGTCTCTAATTCTGTTTGGATTCGTATGTGTGAAGTTATCCCAGATGTTCATAGACTTGCCTGAAAAGTAATTTCAAGATGTAGAAAGGTCTTATTTTCTTCAAGCAACACGTGAAATTATGAATTTACCATCAACATTTCATGCACCTTCCACCTGATAAGCGGAAGTCGACACTCCGAATTTAAATCCATCAGGAAACTGCCTGTGAGTGGCTAGGATATATGAAATCCTAACAAAACATAATCTGCAAAAATGTATTATTTAACAAAAGCTGACTATATATAAATTGATTCGTACCCGTTTCAAACATATTTTTTATTATCGTTAATTGTTTGGACAATTAGCTCTAAACAAAATACAGGATTTTGATGGTGTATTTTTTAAATTTAGCACTTACAATATTATCAGCTGCATATTTATTATTTAGATATTAATAAACGATGTAACTGGCTATTTGAATTATATTTTTTAATTCATGAATATTTTTGCGTGGACGGCACTAAATAGAAAAACTGAGCGGGGAAATTCACAATTTGTTTAATAACCTTGTAAGTATTGACCTTAAAACCGGCATAAATATGTGAATCATTTATGAAAGATATTCACTATTAAAGGATGTTTGCTCTAATTAGTAATATTTACGACCGTGTTCGATGGAGCCGAACGTATGATGAAATCGTACTCGTACATAAATAGTAGCGACGCTATTACTTATGTTCATATTGTTGAGACGTCTCACTTACTTACTTCCGAACAATATTTTTCTATTTGTTGGATTATTTAGTTCAATTGTTTTACTTTAATTATATATGGTAAACGTAAATATCTTTAATAATTGTCAACTATTGTAAAATAGCAACGTCTCTTCTTTTTTGGTAAGTCAAAAATGATATACCTTTTTTTCTTACATTTAGACGCAACAAACACTGTGACTTTGCATAATTACATTTGAAGGATTAAATAGAAATATAATGAGAGCGATTTTATTTTACGCTTATATATAATATTTTTGCACAAAATATACATAAGAAAACAATAAAATACATTTAGTTCACAAAGGTGGACTTATCTCTATAAGAGATCTCTTCCAGCCAACCAGTGGAAGTGGATGAGTTACAGGTAGCGGTTGGTATCATAGTACAATTAAGTTATTATTTTAAACATTTAGTTAATTAAGTACGAACAAAACAAAATACATATATTATATTATAACATATAAATACATAAACAAATATATATGTCAATATACATTCTATATAAAACATATAGATGTTTCATACATACACATATACATATTGTATATGTATACATATAGATATGTAATAAATATATAAAAAAGAAAAAAATACATAGATATATGAGATGAAAATGTGGAAGTAATCACAATATGAAGTTTACGAGCTTAAGGTTGCGAGCAGATATTTTTTAAGTTGGGATTTAAAGGACATTATAGATGGACTTCTCTGGATAGATTTAGGAAGTGAGTTCCATAGGGATGCGGTATAAACAGAAAAGGATTTTTGAATTTAGAGTTACTCTTTGATATACCACAAGAACGCCTAGAGCGTGTGGGAGTGGGAAGTAAATGAAACCGGGAGCGAAGACAAGAGGAGAATTTTGAATAATTAAGGATTTTAAAAAGGAGTGAAAGTATGTGCATTTCTCGGCGAAGGCGAATTGGGAGCCAATTAAGCTGAGCTCGAAATTGGGAAACGTGATTATACTTACGAAGACCGTAAATGAAGCGTATGGCGAGATTTTGAAGGCGCTCTAGCTTATTGAGTAGCTCCTCGGTCACATCCAAATTGCAGACATCAGCGTAGTCGAGAATTGGCAGTAGAAGAGATTGCGCAAGCATAATTTTTGTTTTTTGAGGGAGGAAATATTGGAGACGCTTCAGAGAATGATAAGAGAAGTGCATACGTTTACTAAGATCATTAATATGTGATGCCCAAGTCATGTTGCTGTCGAAGGTTAGACCCAGATTTCTCACTTTGTCGTAATATGGAATTGGAAAGCCAGAGTAGAGTATCTTAGCCACTGAGATCCAATTTGTTTTACTACCAAGTCTGCTACTGCTTATTATAATTGCTTACGATTTTTTTGGGTTAACTGATAGGCCAAAAGATTCAGCCCAGTCTTGAATCGCAGCAAGATCTTCATTTAAAAATGTGATGGTCTCAATTCATGTAAGTAGCCATGTCGATACAACTGCAAATCATCGGCATACAGGTGGTAAGGAGAAGAAATTACTTTTCAAATATTGTTAATAGAAACCGAAAACAGAAGAGGAGAAAGAACGCTGCCTTGAGGAACACCAGCAGTGAGATCAAGCCAAGACGAACGATGCTTAAATACCTATATTATAAATTATATATACCTATATTATAAATTCGAAAGTAACTCTGTCTGTCTGTCTGTCTTTTACGCCATCAGGCCAAACCGCTAATTTAATTGTAATAAAATACTCATATAGAGATACTTGAGGGTCTCGGGATGAACATAGGATACTTTTTTTTTCATATTTGTAATATTGTCGATATATACTGATATGTTAAAATACTTATTAATTTGACATGCAATTTGTTCTGCCATCTTAATAACAACCGTCGCTATGCGACCGTTGCTAAGCCACGATTTGCAAAGTCTGTTGTTTTAAGAAAACGTCACCCAAAATGAGCTTGCTTAACGCATACATGGCGTGCGCCTACTCAACCTACCATAAAAACAATGTTTTACAAAAAAATTGTCCTTTAAATAATGTTTACATAAGTCCGCAATGATATATGTCTATTTCTGAAGGGTTTTTGTTAATGTATTTTCAATAATTTGATATTGAAAGAAAATTTGGTTATCTCAGTTCGGTTGTCTATACCGATGTTATACACTTTATATATGGTAATTTTAATAATTTAGGATTTTATTGGATATTGCTCGCAAAAAATATCCTATTTAATATGGAAAAATGTTTAATTACAGTAGGCATATATGTACGCGCATACGGAAAACTTTAGGTACTTTTTCTAATATTAAGAATTTAGTTACTTTAACTTCTTTTGTTTGTTTATTTCCATTACTCAGATATTTTTTCTAATAATAAATCTCACTTATTATTCTTTTTAAGCTTATTTTAATTATTTAGGCTTATATTTTCTTACTAATTCTATTGAAATCTGAAAATAATTTCATAAATATATTTAATAAATATTGGTATAGTTCAAGCGGACGTAGCCGCGTTCGGTTCTAGTGTTTAAATATACAAAAGTGCCAATCATCTTTGCAATGTAGAGGTAAAACGCTTATTTTGCTTTAATAAGTCAGTTTTATTAGCTCAGTAGCTTTATTTGTCATATTTTGCTGAAATGATAAAAAAATATATATATCTTCAATTAAAATTTTAAAAAAATGCCAATAAAATTCGGCTACAACCTTAATAATTGCGAGAGCATATAAATTATTAATATACTTTACAAATATCCAAAATTAGTTTATTAAACCAATTAAAAAATACTGCTTATTTTAAATTTCATAATAAATAAATAGACAATAGGATTACTATAATGATCTTCTTTATTTTAGTAAATTCCTAGTGTCTCTCGTCTATCGCGATTTGCCTAAATAGATCCGGTTCCCAGTAGAGATTCAACGCATGCTCTCTTATTACATCTTTGTAGAAGAAAGCTGATTGACGTGGTATTCGCGTCTTGAACGGGGAGTCGAAGTTCACTTCGTAAAGACCAAATTTCTTTCTGTTAACAATGTAAGTAACATTTAAAAGTTTTGAATAATTTATTAATTTATGGTCGGCCCTGGCGCAGAAGTACGATTGTATGAGTGTAAACGCGACAGGCTCCATGTTCTCTTCCCAAATGAGGAAATGAAATATTAAATATTTTAATTTTTTCGCTCTGATTTCGAGGCAAAACGCGGCATTGAGTTCCGTCACGCAACAAGCAATGCCTTCAGAATTCGGCGGAAAGTGGGGAGCAGAGTGTCTTAACATCTCTGCCCACCCTGCTACATGAGAGCGTGAAGCTGAAAAAACATGATGTACATAATATTTAATAAACAGTTTAACAAGCTTATAAGGATTTCAATAAATATTCAATGTTTTCATTTGACTTACTCGAAGCCGAAAGTCCATTCAAAGTTGTCCATAAGGGACCAAATAGTATAAGCTCTTACATCACTCCCACTGTCGACGGCGTCTAACAGAGCTGACATGTAACTTTTAAGTTTATTGATTCGATCACCGTCCAGTAAAGTAGCAGGACTCGTAAACCCATTCTCAGTCACAAACACAGGAGGATTGTCAAACTCCTTACGCAACATCACCAGTACATTGTAGAAACCTTCCGGCCTGAACTGAAATCACAAATGCTGTCAGACGTACATTTAATAATCAGCGAGGAATGTCTCAAAGGTTCTCTTCATTCTGAACACTAAAAAAATATTTATGCCAAATATTTGTTTTAAAATAGTACATACAAGGTTACAATTACTTACACAGAACTAAAAAAATGTAATTATGTTTATTACAGCATTTTAAATAAAATGGGAAAAGTTTGTGGAATATCGTACCTATAGTTTGTACCAACTGTTACTGTGTATAGATTAAATTTTAAGTATATTATTTGAACTGTCGCTTAGTTCACGCCGATAATAATATAAAGTCTTGTTTTTAATTAAGGTCGGTTCATAGTTACCATAGTAGCATTGACGATTTCTGATTCCATTAAATTAAATACTCGAATGCCTAGATCATTAAAAGTTGAAGGCGATGGGTAATCATTTTCGCTTGACTGATCTCTGTAGACCAACATAGTAGAATAAAAATTTAAACCAAAAAAATCTGATGTCCCACGTATAAATCTGATTTCTTGCGACGATAGTGAAGGAAGCCTCGATCTGAAAAATCCTTGTGCCGCGCTTTTTGCAGCGACTCTGCTCTTCAGCGCAGATGGAAAATCTCCCGTCTTTGAGAAAATGGGATATGTATAGATACCAGACTAAAAATAAATAATTTTTAGTAAAATAAATTTGTCAAAGTGTGAAATATTATAAAAAAAAAATGCTTACTTCAAACTGATAGGCGTCCGTTACAGCTTCACTGTGGTCGTCAAGTAGGGAGGCGAATCCTTGTATGTCTATAGTAATAAAGATGACACCACTTTGATGAGGTCTAAATTCTTCATCATAAATATGGTAACCCGTAGCGTGAGCCAAAAGAAGGTTTTTAGCACACAGATAATTAGATACACCGGGACTACTGGTGATACCAGGAGCTAGCACGCCTATTTCGTAACTATATAAACAAATTTGATTTGGTTCATTTATCGTTACCCAATATTTCACTCTATCTCCGAACAATGTAAACACAGTGCGAGCAAAATCTCCATACCATTGCAAGATATTGGGATTTTGCCATCCACCCATATCTTGCAGGATCTGCGGCAAGTCCCAATGATAAATAGTCACCACTGGCTCTATATTATACATTAAGAGTTCATTAATGAGATTGTTATAGTATTCAACTCCTGCAGGGTTTATTTTATCAGGAAATCCTGTCGGCAAAATTCTCGTCCAGGACAGAGAGAATCGATAAAAGTCAACACCAAGCTCTCTTAACATTTCCACGTCTCTCTTATATAAATAATAAGAGTTTGTAGTGACATCTCCGTTTGAACCGTCTCTAATTCTGTTTGGATTCGTATGTGTGAAGTTATCCCAAATGTTAGTTGATTTGCCTGAAAATGTGCATGATATATACAGGGTTTCCCAGGAGTCGTCTCCCAGGAGTCGTCTCCCAGGAGACGTCTCCCAGGAGACGAAAACAGGTGATAGACCAAGCCGTGACAGTTATGAGAAAAATATAAAAAAAAACCTTTGTCATATATTTTTCATATTATATTGATTTTAAAAATATCGGAAAAATCGACATCCTGTGATGATTTTTCAAGTCCAAAAACTACAAATATTACTCTTTCTTCATTTTTTTTCTGTAATATATATATATATATTGTACAGTTATTAAAAAGGTAAAGGTATGTATTTACCATCAGCATTCCAAGCACCTTCTACTTGATACGCAGCAGTGGATACTCCGAATTTAAATCCATCAGGAAATTGTCTCAGAGCTGCTGAGATCCATGAAATCTGAACAACACATATTCTACAACTATGAATCACGTGCTCAAGTTTACTTTGGTTATGTTTAATATTTTAACTCTTCTTTTTTTATGTTCAGTTGTTCTCATTTTAGAAAAATCGGTCTATTATAGAAAAGACTAAAAAAAGAATATGTACTTACAATAAGACTAACTGCATAATTAATTATTATTATGTAACTGTCTGTGTGAATATTTTTATTTAACTCATGAGTTTGTTGGCGTTGGTGGCGTTAAATAGGGGCACGGAGGATATTTACACACATACGTGGATCTTCATTATGAAAGGATATGGTCTAGTTG
Source organism: Heliconius nattereri (assembly GCA_013403645.1). Classification (NCBI taxonomy): domain Eukaryota; kingdom Metazoa; phylum Arthropoda; class Insecta; order Lepidoptera; family Nymphalidae; genus Heliconius; species Heliconius nattereri. The sequence goes on from JAAIXI010000222.1 coordinate 10,545,136, forward strand.
GCCATATTCGATGAAGTCGAACGTAAAAGTGAAATCGCTATTGTTCAACTTGTATTCGTGTAAGCGAGTAGTAGTGACCAGTAGTGATGCATCTGCTGTGTCCTTCATTGCTTTAAAGGGTTTTATGTATTTGCAATATTCAGTAATCAATGGAAGTTGTAAATTTGTATGACATGTAAAAAAAAATATTGTATTGAACAAATTTTTCAAATAAATATTTATCGATAGTCACGTTCATGATTAGTTTTATTTAAGTGATTGATTAAAGTGTAGTGATTGATTTTATTATAATAAATCAATAATAGCTGCCAAAGGAACAAGGAGTCAATAATAAATACACGTAGTGCAACTACGTGTATTTATCCGTCCGCTGTACCTCCGCCGGCGCGGGCGAGGGCGCGGGCGCGGGTGCGGGCAAGTGGGCTCCTGTCGGTTCTGTGACAGACTTGATGTGCGTGTTGTCTTGGAATTCACAGTTTATCATATATACAAAATACAAGGACTTAGTAGTCAGCTTAAAGCAAAATTAATTTTTAATTTATTATTTCAATCTTAAATAATCAATTGTTATAAACATCTTTGTAATTGTTATAATTGGTGTACAATAAAGAGTATTTTACTTTACTTGTCTTAAATAATAGCTGTGAATTTTGGTAACAAATGCATTAATTTAAGTCATTTTGTAAACAAAACCAACCTTAATTTCGAAAGTACGTAACACAGTGGGCGAGTCTGGCTCGCTCTTCGTCGGGTTTTTTGTGATAGTCGTATAATAGTTACCCCGCTGTGTGCGGGATACAGCGTGAAGCTGAAAATGTAATTTAATATTGTAATACCTAATGTATTGTATTTTCATAGCGTAGTTGAAACGTCTCTAATTGTGCGTGATGGTTAGGGGGTTCAATTTCAACTGTGAAAATGTTTACATTTCAGTCAATATCCAATATCATCAATTTTTGTTGAATAGGAAGGAAGGAGCGTCTTCACACTAGGTAATGTTTACCTACCCCGTTAGGGTTGTATAAATATCGAGATTGTGTATAAGTGGAATAATAGAGAAATATTCATCCGAGAAATTAATGCTACGTGTAGGTACTACTGAGAACTTCAGTTGTTCCATTGGTAGCCTGCCGATGCAAGGGCTTGTAACTCTGTTCTGAGCTCTCACCGTTTGTTGGAATACTATTTCCAGAGGTCTGTAACGACCTCATCGCGCGCCCAATGCCTCGTGATATGATCTTAATTCGTTTTGCCAAATCACTTTCGTAATCCCTGTGCGAGTACGCCAGTAACGCCGGCAGCTTAGGTGACTAATACACTAATAATGTATCATTTTTTTTATTGGTGTTAAGCCTACGAAAGTGTCGTAAACTTTAATATTTTTTAATATTTCGACATCGTATTGGTTTCCAGAGGCTCAAGGTGGTAGAGTAGAAAAATCCGTACAAGGAAGGAATATGTAAGGAAGATACGTAAGAAAAAAATTAAAGAAGTATTCGCCTGAACCTTTTTATTAAACAAAAATATATTGTTGCAATTTGAAATATAAAAAATATAAATGTATTTTAATAACAATAAAGTGAAACATAACTAATTTCAAGTGATTTATTGTTATTACAATTAAATCGGAAAGTTGAAGTGAATTTTTATTGCGGCGTTGACATCCGCTGCTTAGCACACAGTATCTTAGTAATTGGAGAACGGAATGTTTTAGCTCTAGGTTCCCTCAGCTTACCTGTTCGAATCTAAAACAAATATAATTTAAAACTTAAAAAGAAATGGCCTAGACAGATAAATAAACAAAACCTAACATATGAAAAGCGAACGCTGCCGACGCATTTACATTTTTATTATTCGTATCGTTTGGAAGCTCATCATAAAGTGTGTTTTCCCCCCGGGCTGTAGTGGTATGGAATTTAAGAAACAAGTCATGTCCCCACTATTTAGCATAAAGCCTCACGTTCCCGCGACGTAAGCTGCCGTTATCTGTCCAATGCGAACATTTTTCTAGCTCAGGGTACGTTTTAGTGACCAGACGTTGGGTTTGAAAAAGGACATTATTTTTGTTTGCAACTTCACGCCATACCCGCGTATTGCAGGGTATTATGGCAAATATATATATTATTCAGATGTTAAATAAATTATTTTTTAACAAAAAGAAAAACCGACTTCTAACAACGAACTAAAAGGTGAGAAATAATTTTACAAAGATTTTAAAATTTTGAAGTCAAGTACAAAAAATACCCAAATCGAATCGAATAATCCAATATCGAAATCGAATCCAAAATCCGTAATCAAATAAATGAATATCGAATCGAAAATAATTATTCGAGGACCTCCTCCTTGTTTTGAAAGTCGGTTAAAAATACAGATTACAAGCATGATTGATTTTGACAAAACAAACTTCAAATGTTAAATTGGGGTTAAAACAAAGCAATTGGTGAACGTTTCAAGTAAATCGGTTATTATAATACATGATGATGATGATGATGATGATGACATACAGATAGACAAGGAATTCAAAAAAAATATTTTTGCTTCCTTCCATTATTGTTTAAACTATCTCCCTATCCATTTCAGTCAAAAATGCTAAATGTACAGACATAATATTTTTACTGTTTTATTATAAATAGAGATATAATAAGAGTAAATGTGCGCCTAAATCCGTACTTCAGACTAAGTCTCAAACCGCTACCCGCTCCCCGCCACCCGCCAGTAGGCGCCCTCGCCTCTCGTGTTTGCATATATTTACATTATAATCCCTTTTGTTTCATCAGGATATTATAGAGATCAAGTGAACGCACTTCGACAGTACTAGTGTCTGAAGCGAGGCATGGAATGGTACAAACTTATTGATGAGGGGAACACTCTACTTTGTTTTTATTTTGATAATGAATAATGGACATTCTTAATTCTTTTAGTAGTTTTTACGTAAAAGTGGCACAGACAAGCTTTCACATTATTAGTGGTAGACGTACCTCGATGTACATAGTATGATCGAATCGACGATTTTTTATTGTTTCTTCAGCATATGTATAATAAAAGAACTTTGCAAGTAATATAATTAATTAAAACTCTAAAAGTTAAATTAACGGTCTCCTTTCATAACTTCCTTTTATATTTTTAAATTGCTAGCTTCAACTACGGCTTCGCTCCCGTGGACATGTGGAAATCGCTGAGAGCTGTGAATAGCACATGAGCCATTCTACGTACTTGGAGTGACTCTCCTTGCAGATACAATGGGTTACATCAAGTTAGCTAGTATTAGCATTAGTTAGCCTAATAATAACAGGTTCAAATAGAAACACAAAACTTAACAAAGATTTCCAATACAATTTCACCACAATGACTGCAGAGCTCGGACCAATCAAACGCTGTCACAGGCTGATCTGTCTGTTCGCTAAAATGCGAGGCGAGATTAGGAACGCTCCAATTTGCCGATCTGTCTCTCGTGACATGTGCCCGGGACCCGGTCCTCGTCTACTTCATGCCCCCTGTACTACACTGTGCCCCCTCATGTCCGTGACTGTGATATCTAGTTTTGTATAAAGTAACGATTGGATTTTAGCAAGCCAAATTTTGGAATTACTTGATAAACGGTGTTTAAATCATTTATGGCATATTATATAATTTTTTGGGTTTGGGGACGTAGTACAAATGTAAATCAAATTTTGTTATTTGATAGTTGGTAATTCAGCTATTAATCAGTAAAAAATGTTTTTGATCGGTTCCGTACTTTTGATTTGGCATTCGTTGAAAAATGGAAAATCGAAAGGAACATTTTCGTCATATTTTGCTTGTTTATTTCCGTACAGGGAAAACCGCATCGCAAGCTCATAAAAAGTTTTGTGCTGCTTATGGTGACAAAGTCTTAAAAGAACGGCATTGTCAAAGTTGATTTTCCAATTTGCGTTCTGGTGATTCTACACTCAGATTAAAAACGCTCTGGTCGTCCAGTTGCAGTTGATGACGCCCTACACTGCTCCCAGTACAACATGTGAGATTGCAGAGAATCTTCATATATCACATACATGCATTGAAAATCACTTAAAACAATTTGGCTATGTTCATAAACCCGATACATGGCTTCCTCGCGATCTGAGAGAAATGCATTTAACTCAACATATTAAAATCTGCGATTAAAAATAGAAACGTCATGAAAATGACCTGTAGGGACCTGTATTATTGTCATATTATACACTGTATAAACACGCTATATCAGCGCCCTGAATTTATTCGCTACAAATGCAATTGTCAAATTATGTTCCACTATTGTTTTGTAGCGTATAAATAACCAAATTAAATATATAATAAATTAGTTGAATGTGAAGTCTCGTCTCATCAACGTCGTCACGATCCCGTAGCCCACAGAACCTTTTTTAAAACAACTGATAATTGGCGTTGAAAAATGGGTTGGTTACAACAATATCAAGCGGAATAGATCGTGGAGCAGGCCAGATGAACCAACTCATACAACATCAGAAGCTAAAATTCATCAAAAGAAGATTTTGTTATCAGTTTGATGGGATTACAAAGGAATTGTCAACTTTGAACTCTTACCAGGATAACCGAACGATCAATTCTGATGTCTACATTGAACAACTAATGAAATTAAATAATGCAGTTGAAGAAAAGCGGCCCCAATTGATAAATCAAAAAGTATTGTATTCCATCATGACAATGCAAGACCACACACATCTTTGGCCACTTGGCAAACTATTGGAACTTGGTTGGGATGTTTTGCCACATCCGCCAACTCAACTTGTAATTTTGTATCGTGTATTGTAATTTTTACCATTCAAACTTGAATGGTAAAAATTACAATGATGATGATGATGTGAAATCGTATCTGATTCAGTTTTTTGCTAATAAAAACCAGAAGTTTCATGAACGTGGGATTATGGTGCTGCCTGAAAGATGGCAAAAGGTCATTAATTAAAATGGGCAATACGTTACACAATAAAGTTTTTTAGTTCCATGAAAAAATTGTCGTTGATTTCCTTAAAAAAAATCCGCAATTACTTACTTGCCAACCCAATATTTACTTAACCCGCATATGATCATCGTAAAACAAGCAATTTGTCTATTAATTATTGCCTTAGGCATAGTACCATATTTAAAGAAGTGTAGCTACGGACCGGTAGCCGTAAATCTTATAACATTCATATACAGAAAATATATGTAGTCAATAATAGGTTTCTGACAGTGGACGTGGTGGTGGTTTGTTCGATTCCCGATTGGAGGAATTAAAAACGCCACGTGCCATTCAAGGCCTCGACAGTTGGGAGGAAAGTAAAGAACGAAGACGCTGCAAATAATAATATTTTTACCAATGGTACATTTCACCGTATATAGCCAATCACGTATAGGTTCAGCGCTAAATGAGCAAAACCCTGCGGTCCTGTAATCTCGGCGCGGTGACGTGACCGCGCGGTGCGCACGTCACGTCAGCGAGCGCCGCCGACCAGTCCTGGATTACAGCGACATCCAATTTGTCAGAGCTCATCTACTGTTCTGTTGAACCTTGCATACTTTATGTAGGTACTTGATAATTCATTTTTTTATGTTTATTTGCTTGTCGTTTTACAGACGACAATATTACGTGATTTGCTGTTGCGTCTGGACCGTAGCACCGACTCTCTGTCGAAGCTGAACGTGACAAGTGCGTGCAAACCAGGTGTTAGTGTCATTAAGTAGCGGAACTCAGCGCCGCACTTAAAAATATGTATAATTATAATTATCATGAATAAGTAAAAGTATAATACACGTATATATTTAAGTAGGTACCTTAGGTAGGCAATGGACGTAGTGTAGAGGGCGCTGTCGCTGCGGGATTAGGAGGCACTTAACGTATCATAGCGCTGGCCGTCGTCTGACGGTCATGTGAAGTGAACAATGTCACTTATCTAATTAATGTTTTATTTAAAACTTTATTTTTAATTGATAAACCAATATAACTGACATACAATGTTGTACTGAGGCATCATTTAATTTGTTCAATTTAATCTTAAGATTTGTTTTGATTTTATGAAGATTTCTAATAATAATCAGTTCCACTCATTATTCCGCAAAGTGGCGTAGGTACCTAGTGCTAAAACACTACCTAGCCTATAACGTTCCTTGATATATGAACTAACTATCACAAAAACTTTTTCTTTATTCCAATCAAAAGATTCTGAGATAACCTCGTTCCTCCAAACACACTCTTCAGTCAGTCATCAATTATATAACGTTAGTAGATACACCGTATAGCTTTCTGCTGTAGTTTTTTGTGGGTGTGTAAGTTATCTAACGGTCAAAAAACATGACTGTGACTTTTGACTTTGACTTTAATATGATTAGCTCACATTGTTTACAAGTCCTATGTACTTAGTATAGTATATAGGAGGCGATGGGCGAGGGCGCGGGGCGCGGGGCGAGGGGAGCATCTATGTCAAATATGTTAGGCACGAGAGACGCGTAATCAGGCGTTGTGGTTTCTATATAGGTACATTTACATGGAGAATATGTTGCTATAGGCTATAGGTTAATGAGCTTCACGCTGTATCACGCGCATAGCACGGTAGGCAGAAGGAACCTGGGAACCTAGTGTTAAGACACTCCGTTCCCATTAAGATACTTCGGTTCATCACTTTCCGCCGAATTCTTGAGGTGCTGCGTGTTGAGTGGCGGAACATATTAAATATTTCATTCCCCGAGTGGGAATCCGCAACCGCCGCGCTTACAGTAGCAGTCTTACGCCCCTGCGCCACGGACGACGGTTAAAGCTAACCGGAACGGAACTTATGCTACGAAGCGAGGAATGTTTTAAATAAATATACTTTCCTGTTTTTAATTATTGCTAAATGTCACACTCCCTCCCTACCCACTCCACCACAACACGCAATGCCTCCGGAATGCCGCGGAAAGTGGTGAACAGAAGGGTCCTAATAAAGCGGAGTGGAGAGAGTCTTAACACTGGGTTCCCTCTGCCCAACCTGTTAATTACGGCATAAAAAATTAAGCTAAAAAATATTATAACATTTTTCTTTCTTTAAGTTATTAAAAAAATAATATATAATAAACACATCCATAAGAGTAATAAGCATAAATTACAAATGAAAATTAGTAGCTTTTCTCTCCCTTTCCGTCCTATAATAATAAAAACGTGCTTAATCCTATTATAATAGCGAATACAATGGCTAGTCCAGTACGGCGCGGGCGGGGGCGGCCTGGCCCCGGCGCGTCGCGTCGCAAAGATAAAAGGATTATGTCGCAAGCAGTTATCGAACTCCACACAACCTTCATGAGATTTCATTACTGAATTATCTAAGCGGTACAAAGAGGCCGTCGTGAAGCAGTGGGTCTGCGACTAGTAAACAGAGCACGGCGTTCAGTTCCACCAACTTCACCACTTTCGAAGACAACTTCAACACTTCACCACTTTCGCCACTTTTAAACGAAAAATGGCGAACGGAGTGTCTTAACACTAATTCCGCTTACTATTCGAGTTAAACCGTGAGACTTTGTTTAGACTGCATATGTAATACATAGTTCTATAATAATTTACAATCTTTCTAATATGGGGACAATTTAATTTCTTATTATATCATCTTTATTATAAAAGGAGCCATACGTGTTAGATAAGTCGTTACAGTCGTTACGTTTAAAGCCATTTTTATGTTTAATATGATATTATAATTGAAAAAGCTTCTACACCGTGCCTGTGGCGCAGAGGACAGCGCGTTGGTTCGATCCCCACCAGGGATGATGTCAAAATAGTTTTGCTATAATTATTATTAAAAAAAAAAGAAATTGTGAAATAAATAACGAATATGACACGTTTTTATTTTTAACATATGAAAAAGACATTCCATTTAGGATTCTTTTTCTTTTCATAGGTAGTGGTCAGAGCGGTTGAACAGTTTTTGATAGGCGTGGGCTTGAAGGCACTGCTACGTTCAATTTTGTATACGATTTCTAAAAAAAATATTTTTTTTATTAAAAAAATGTAAACACATTATATGTAGACTAAGAAATACAATGAAATATCTCCAAATGTACCTACACTGTCATTATTTTATAGAGCTGTCTCATACAATAGTAGCTACTGTAAGGTGTCGCTACTGTCGTGCTAGTCGAGACCAGCCTCGACGTTACAATTCACGACTATAAGGCAATTCTATGAGAATGAAGGAAATATATCGTAAACCTGTCTCACCGTCGATTTAATCAAACCTGTTGGTGTGCTAAAGTTTATTGTCAGCTTAGATCTGTAGTACTGTACTGGAGGTACTTTAGTTACTATAGGTGCTTATATTATGTAAGTATTATAAAAAATAGTGACAGTCATTCGATAGGAACTAAGAAATAAAGATAAGCTTGTTACACCAAGTTTTCGCCTCCAAAAAGTCCTTTATGGGTCTGAGTATACGTGTATATAATAAAATTCCGCAGTGTATTCTTAGTTTGCCACTACCAAAATTTAAAATATCTGTAAAAAAATTCTAACAAGTAAAGCGTATTACACTGTTAAAGAATATTTAGAGGATAAGCATGTATGGAATTAATGTCTATTGAATGTAATGCAGGATAGCTGCCAGCTAATGTAATGTACCATTGATTTTGAAAAGAGCAACTGTTGAGTTTCTTGCCAGCTCTTCTCTGCAGATCTGCCTCCCGAACCGGTGGTAGCTTTTTGTTCATATGTTCATTCGACGATTAAATTAGCAGATGCAGAAGCAATTTTTGTTAACATACAATGAATAATTCGTGAAATAGAAGTTCTGTGTTTACCAAATAACTAACTCAAAGCCAGGTTTCTCCTAAAAAATTAAAAGGTCTTTTATTGAAACTGCGTTTTGTGACAGCTAAGTTTGTAATATATAGCCAAAATGACTAAATGACCCACCAGCAATGTCTGGTCGTAAATTGTTAGTATTCGAGTTTTATGTTGTTGCAGTATGCAGGCGCGCCTATCTAGCTAGGACATGCTCCTCGTACTTTCGATATTTTTTAGGATATATATGGGAGTTTCTTGCCGGCTCTTCTCAGCAGAACTGCCTTCCGGACTGATGGTAGCTTTTTGTTTATATGTTTATTCGACGATCCAAAAGTCCTTATAAATAGTCTATTTGAATAAAGAACAGTAGGAATTTGAATTTGACTTGATTGTTTTTCTGATTTTTCGACTACCTAGGAAGTGTTCATTGCAAATTTTGTCTTCGGATTTTGAATATCATTGCTACCCATCCACTCTAAAACAATAATTAATTAATATGCTAAGAAATGATTTTATTAATATTGTAACTTAAAAATTTATATCGCCTATCGCTTACTTTTTCCTTTTTGCAGCAGTTATCCATTTATACATATTTTATAGCTATCTTTGTTGTTATTACCAGGCCACTTCAGATAAAATACAAAATTTGCATTGACTATTTCTTCTGTTATTTTTGCAGTTCACAATATAACGATTCCACTCTGACCCATTTTGAAAACAAAACTGACAAGTTTCCCCAGGGCAGGCCCTCAGTGTGGCACATTAGTACCGCGGCGTGCCTATGCACGCTCCCAATACGAGAAATATTTAAATAATCCTGTCCTACTTACTTGTGTTATCTGTCGCCTGTACGTGTGAATGTAGTAAACAGTTATATTAAAAAATATATATTTATATAAAACAAACAATAACACAAGTGGCAATATACTGTAATTACACACAGTAACTATACTAACTGCAGCTTTTCTGAAGACTTAGAGTCAGTCTAACCGCGAATGATGGAGTGTCTGCGATGCGACCGGTAACAGAAGTCTTGTTGACTTATCTGAGGTTGGAAAATGATAATATTAACTAAATATTAAATGTTTTTTCCGATTAAGTTAGAGAACGGAGTGACTTATCAGTAGGTTCTCTCCACGTGACCTTTTAAATATAAACAATATAAATATAAAATACATGCTCCATTGTATTAGTAAATACAATAATTATAAGATACAGCCTTCTTAAGCTAAATTACTCCCGTTTCACATTTAATTCGGTGTCAGCCGGAGTCAGCGCGGCGCGGACCACACGGCGCACCTGACAGATTAATGCATACCAGTAATATTACGGTAGGTACACTATCATTTGCTTACGCACATAGACATCGCGAGCAATGGCCGCACTCCTAATGGTATATTTCCTATATACCAGCGCGACTGTAAATGCGACGGTTGTGGGTTCGATTCCCACTCGCTGCGAGAACCAAGTGAGACTAGACTAGGTGCCTTTCTACTCTGCTACATGCGGGAGACAGCGTGAAGCTGAGCAGAACACGAATCAGCGCCGTCATGTCAGCGCCGGGAGGAGGTGTCTTTGATTCTTATAATGCGTTGTAGTCCCCTGCAAAAGTAAATAAACTCGGAAACGGGCTTCCAATTCAAATGCGCTGCGTGCAAATTGCAAATAGTATATATTGTAAGAATATTGTATTAGTTTATTAATTTGGTGTTTTAAAAGACAATATGAAATGTTCACTACAAGTCTAAGGATACGTCTTTATAGTTCACTGCAGAAATTTAAAGGACAAAAATATTTTGAAAATTAATGAGTTTCATGCAGGCATTTCTATCATTATGTTTATTATATTAACCAATAAATCTGTAACCTAAATTTTGAAAAGAGCAACTGAGTTTCATGTCGGCTCTCGTCAGCAGAACTGCCTTCCGGGCCAGCGACGTGATGATGTGGTAGCTTTGTGTTCATTTGACGATTCGACAGTGCTTGTAAAGGTCTATTCGAATAAAGGATAATTTGATCAGTTAGGAATTAAAAATGATACATCTATGATAAAATGATACAACTATGAGGACATGACCAAAGTATGCGTCATTACAACCGGTCCCACTCTGCGCCTTACCTTACTTATTATATTCTCATTTATTATAGTGTTAGAAATGATGACCATAGAGGTTATATAAGGACGACTCTACTTACTGGCTGGCACCTTTATGGGCTGTCAACGGCGACCGAAAGAAAAGGATCGCTAACGTTACTCTGCCCGATGAATTCTTTAGAATCGGATATTGTTATTAGACTGCTAGATAATTCCCTTTGGTTGCTTAATAATTATTTGAAGCCTTGTTTTAATTCATTACCTTTCCTACTTTATTTAATATTTCATATAGTTTCTTAGAATAGCTACAATTCTGTTTATATAATTTGATAAGCAGCCCATACGTTATCTCCGGCGTGGCTCGGTACGTGTTCTGTTCCTCCGGTCCCGGTAGGAGATTTCTTACTCGTACATTATGTTACTTGTACAATTTGATATATAACTAAATCAGTCTTATAGTAGCAGTTCCTTTTTGTTTAATTATTTTTTTTACATTCACAGAGTATGTCGAGGGAATCTGGGAACCTAGTATTAAGATACTCCGTTCTCCAATTTCCGCTGAATTCTTAAGGCATTGCGTGTTGAGTGGCAGTTTGAGAGACCACATGTTTTTTTAACTGATTTTTAAAAAAGCTTTTTAGTTTCACATATACCTATAAATTCAAAAATTATTTAAATTTGAAGCAAGTACGGTATGACGAGGTCCATAGGTAATATTTAAAATACTTTTTTTTCCGTATAATAAGGTTTGCACTGGGAACCTAGTGTTAAGACACTCCGATTCTCCGATTCTCTTAAAAAAATATATCTTTAAGAAAATTCGAGACATAAGTTAAGTAGCGAACCTCAACTTCGCGCCTCGTCTACTTGAGCTGAACGAAGAAATAAAAATAAATCATTATAAGCGTTCCCCTTGAGTGGAAGATTGAACCCGCCACCGTCGCGTACGCTGTACGCTGTAGTGGACGTCGCAGCGTACGTACGCGTGGGGGGGGCGAGCGTGTGGGCGGCTCTATCTATTAAGCAGCGATCACACACGCGCATACAAATTGACGCATTAGAGACACGCAGCGTCGATTACAATCTTAATAGCTTGCTCAAATGAAGCTATATTGAACATTTATCTATCGACGGGAACGTTGTGGTTGTCCTCACTCGGAGAGACGCAAGCCAAGCCAAGCCAAGCCAAGCGTCCTGGAGGTGAAGGAGGACACGGAGGAGAGGACTTGTTTAACCGTTTCACTTTGTTGACCTTATTTAGAAACTTGTAATATGTGGGTTGACTCTCTTCGCCACCAAAGCGACATACTTACGTATGCTTATTATAACTTATCTGATTTGGATGAGATTCGATGAATATATATAGCTTATAATGAGATGTTATTGATTTCTAAATATACTTTACAATATTTTATATCGTCTTCACACGCGACTCTATCTACATTTCGGGCGTTATTTGATAAATACGATTGTTATTACAACGTATTTGTATGATTATTTATCTGAATAGTTATTTACGACAGTTTATTGATTACCATTCGAGGAAATAAAATATTAAATATTTTAATGTCTTGGTTTTGGTGTCGAGGCAAGAGCGCGGCGTTGAGGCACTCACTACACAATGCCTCCGGAATTCGACGGAAAGTGGGGAGCTAGGTGGTGGGGCTAGGTTCCCACTGCTTACCTCTGTTGTATGCGGGATACAGTATGAACTTAATTTTATTTAATTTTAAATACCGAATTCAGTAGCAAAAGTCATCGCTTTCTATAAAGTCTTATGAAGACATCACCGTAATGTCATTTTTATTGACGTGTTTCTGCTCAGCTCTGATCTCTTCAACATTGTAAGCGTAATTAAATCATATTACCATCTCAGACTACAATGTCTCGTAACGATGCCGTACATTTTACTATTTCCGAGGTACCACCAAAGATTAAGGAAATGTATTAAATAACAATGTAGATAAGTGAGTTTCACGCTTCTCCCATACAGCAAGATTCAAGGAAAACCTAGTGTGAATACACTCATTTCTCTGCTTTCCACGTGATATCGACAATTTACGGGTTTTGCTTACATTCAAACGATGTCCCACTGCGTCACGAAGGCCTACGCTAAGGTCCTGCCAAAGGAAACAGCGACGTAGTGCGGAGAAGAGGGTGCGAGGGAGGCAGATCAACCAAACAAAAGGAGTTACTTTCTTGTGTATTGAAACTAATTTAATTTAGAGTGGGAGGGGCGCGGGAGAGTCGGTCGGCCTCGCCGCGACGTCGTTCGCTTGTCGACTGTAGGATTAGTTCGCTTTCATTTGTGTATATTTCACCTTTTATAGCTTTGAAACGCCTGCTGATTGATGATTGTTCCAATACTATTGGACCTACTAATGACAAAAAGCTAAAAATTAATTTAATTATTATCTTAATATTTGATTATATTCATTGTAATCTCTTTGTCACTGGATCCGAGGAACGTAGGACTGATCGCTGCGAGGGCCTTTGATGGAGGAAGTAGTCGGTGTAGGCAAGCTGATGTCATGATGATGATGAATCTTTTTGAATTATAAGTCAAAAATTTACATACAACATATAACAATTTCTTTCAGAATTTTAATAAGCGTTTTGTAACTATAATCAAAATAGTTAATAACACTGTAAGTATCTGCGGGCATTAGCCCCTAAAATACGGTCCATCTCGGTATCGGTATCCTACATAGGTACACGTACCACCACAACTCTCCCGTTGTATTCGTCGCCATCGAGTGACCACTTGTCAGTGTAATCCCTTTAACGCTTATTCGAGTCGTTGCAGGCATTTTTATCCGGCGTCGTTTAATTAAACGCCGGAACAAAGGTATAACCGACGTTTTTACACATTCCCATATTTTCCGGGCGATTACTGACGCTACGCCGCCGCGCCGTTATTCCGTTATCGTTATGTCGTTATTGTCTGCCATCAATAAATCATGTTTTATTATTCTAATGAAACAAATATTTGATTTGTGTCATTAGAAGCGATTTTATCGGCTTCGTTTCGTTATACTAGTAATCGAATATATTAACATTAACATTTTTGACATAAATATAAATTGTATCGGCTTTACGCTATATTTGGTAGAGAAGGCAGAGGGAACCTGGGAACCTAGTGTTAAGACATTCCGTTCCCCACTAAGACACTTCTGTTCTCAACTTTTCACCAAATTCTGGAGGCAATGGAATTGAGTGTTGAGTGGTGGAGTTCAATGCCGCGCTTCGCCTATCAGTGCGAAGAATGAAAACATGAGTATTTCATTTTTGTGAAAATATTACTATATTTTATCTTTGTAGTAATCATAAACACAATGTTATCAAAATACAGATAACAAATACTGCCATTGTAGGTACATCTTATCTCTTTTTATTGGAAATGGCAAACGAGAGTACGAGTCATGGGTGGTGGTATGTTATCACCACCGCACAGTAGTGGGGTCACACGCATACCTGGTGGTCGATGGTGTGTGACCTGAGCCAATGGGCATCACGACTTCAACGCAGCGTGCGGACGCACCGGAGATATGTATCTGTTAGTAAAGTAGTTTAAGTAATCTGTATGTCTGTGTTGGTACGTTATGTTATCTGTTCGGTGGTAAGTTGCAAACTTCCCTCCAGATGATTGGGGGATGGTAATGTAATCAATTGTGAGGGTGCGCACGTATTTAATCTATTGTAAGAGCTCGACTGTCTTTTGTGTTCGGCTGCGTTATTGTCTTATAATACACTTGATGTTTATTTGTTTTTATTGTGCTTAAGCACATTATCTCTATATATAAAAGGACTTGTCCTCACTGATTGAGGCAAGACGCAGGCACAGCCGTAACCGCTGTGCGTAGAAACGTGGAATTTGGACAGATGTTTACTTTCGTAATCTGGACATCCACTAAGGATTTTGAAAATTTTAACCGTAAAGGGGTGAAATGGGAGTTGAAAGTTTGTTTGGAAAAAAAATTAATTCGGCACCGATTAATAACATTTGAAATTTAGTTTTTTGTGAAACGTGTTTCACCGTTTTCTAGAATAATTCCCTTTAAGGGTGCAAATAAGGGGTTGAAAGTTTATATGGAAAAATCTTTAAATCGCCACTGATTTTTATAAAATTTGAAATTGAGACTCTTAAAAATACTTCAATGAACACGTGTTTCATGGTTTATCAGAAATCACCCCTAAAAAGCAAGCGAAGCTGCGCGCGTCCGCTAGTCTCTACATATAATAAAACAGTAAAAAAAAATTGTCTGTGCATTTAGTATTTTTGACTGAAATGGATAGAGGGGCACTTAATAGAAAGCAAACATTTTTTTTTTATTTCTTATCTTTGTCTTTTTGTGAGTCTTTGTATGATCACGCTAATCTCTGAAAGTACTGAGCGATTTACGTAAAACTTTCACCAATTTCTTTGTTTTAACCCAGTTAAACATCTAAAGTATGTTTCATCAAAATCGGTTCAATAAAAAAAGTTATGGTCATTTGAATAAACGCAAGGCATGAGTTTACCTGCAAATAAACTAAATAAACATTGTAAATAATTTTGTACTCAATTTCATTGTTTTCAATCTTATGTATCGGTTGTGAAAACGCTCCCACTGCCTTCTGCCTACCTTACTGAGTTAAAAAAGTAATGCTATTTTACAAATACAATACAAAAATTCTAAGAACATATTAAAAAGTTATCAGCGTCAGTCTACAGTTAATTCAACACAAGTCGCGGACAAAGCAGCTCCCGGGAGTCCCCTCATAATGGCCACTTACTTAGAGTTGCCAGTTTTTAACTCCGGCGTCTTCATTTCTCACTAATACATTATTCTTTTATACACTACCAGAGCGAGTTCTTAATTTTGTTTTGAACTTTTGTTGTTTTGTTATACATTTATTTTTATGTGGAATGGTTCTATTGATTTTCTTTAAAACAATGGGTTATGGAAGGCGCTTCAAGTGTTTAGATAACTAGATATTCCGTCGTGGTTTTATCCGTATAATTTTTAATAGTAGTCTTTCCCGTTAGATATTGTATCACGGTTAACCTACAATAACCGTTTCATTAAACTCTGTCAGTCAGGTACGTCAGTCACTGGTGATACGTGTTGATGACACAGTTACGCAGCATCCTTTATATAACAGAGGCAACCTAGAGTTCTCTAATCCCTACTCTGCGTGTTGAATCGCGGTACTCAACCCCACGGTTTTTATTCAACACATTCGATTTGTTAGTTTTTCGATAAATTATCAAAAACAACAATCAAGTCTAGAGTAAAAAGTATTTTTTTGTTACAGCTTTATAATATACTTGTAGCTCAAGTCCAATAGTATTTAGTTCATATGAAGAACAGGAGGTAACCGGCTAAGTTATTTACCGCAGCTCGTCTCTGAGTTTGCTGTCGCGTGCAAAGAGAGATATCAGCGGAGACGGCTCAATTGCGTATATTTGCAAAGCAATTATATATATTTAAGTGTAGTGTTAGCCGCTGGTGGTGGTTATTTAGTAAACGGAATAATTAGTTAAATACAATAAAAGCGGTGTATTTTGACTTACAACTGTTATGAATTAAATCTGTTATGTTAGTATGGTTTAAGCAGCAATTACACTGTATACCAACTAGAAACACAAGCTTGTATATTAAAACTATTTTTAAAAGTAGCAAACATAAAGAAGACGGAAAATCATCTCCGTGACTTATCTGGAGAGTCGCCTCCGGCCGTCTAATGGGTAAATTGTTGTCCGCGAGGAATTTAATATACTTCCCCCCGCGTGCGGATTTGCTTCTTTGTTTATCCCTATTACTTGGCATTCCGTAGGGCGCGAAGGGCACGCTGTACAAGCGGAAATTACAAATAAACTTAGAAATATATATCAAAATAACCCTATTTCATTAGGTAGATACTAGTCCAGAGCAGTCTTAAAAGAAATGAGTGGTAAAGTTGTCGTCGTATCATATAAAATTAATTGAAAAATATATGTGGAAAGACAAACTTATTAGATAGATATACGTCGCAGTGCCAGCAAACAATAAATCTGAAAGTTAGATTTTCCTAAGCTTAAGCACTTGTCTTGTTTCAAATATTAAAGAGAATTTCATTCAAAATATCGTTTTAAAAAAATTGGTAAAAAATATTTTTGATCTGAGTCGGTCACACAATGCCTCGATATTAGGAGGATAGCAGAGACCGCAGTGTCTTAGCACTCAGTTCTCTCTGGTCTCTGCCCACTTTGTTGTTTGGTATTTATCTTAATGTACAATGAGTAGACCAGAAGAACCAAACGACACCGCCTCCTCTCCACTGCCCTGCGCGCTACTGATATAACTAGTATACCGTCGACAGGCTCCTTGTCTCGGGGTAATAATTTAAATAGCGAAAGCTTCAAATATATGAGTCGGTCGACACGCCACCGTTTACAACATTATACGCGCAATAATGAACGGGGTTTATTAATATTGTAAATAGAAACAAGTTAGTGTTACACCTAGGTACTCAGTACTCAGTGGACTCTATTCGCTTTGCATTTGTTCCCACATACTATTTATTATATAAGGATATAAATAATGCTCCAATATATTAATGACTATTTAATATTTGTATTGTTTCTACTCATGACGGGGAGCGGAGTGATATAAGTGCGGATTCTCTTTATGGAACCCGCTATGTATATAATGTTATATGTGCATAGTTCACGCCACTAGCACGAGATTTATGAGTAGCATTAGGTATACAGGACACGTGTAAGTAATTGTATGAGTCAGCGCCAAGAAGCGAGGAAGGTTTCGTTCCTAGCATTTGTCTCCATAAAACTGCAGTCAGTTACTCGAGATGCCAGTACAATGTCCCACTGGCTTATCTTTCCACATTAATTTACACGAAAACAAGCCGTCACACTAAGGAATAGGGGTGGAAGATCCGTGCTGGATTTAAGTGGTATACTCTAACAGTACTCTGGAGCACAATATAAGCCGCGCACAACAATAACTCGAGAGATAGCCTTGTTAGACCGCGCGAGACGCTGTGGCGGCGTCGTACGGGCGGGTTGTACGAGCGGTTGTACGAGCGGGGTCGTACAAACGAGCGGGTTGTACGCTTAGTTAATTCCACTTACGAACTTGCCATATAAACTATGATAAACTCTTGATAACCTTATATAAAAGTGTACTAAAATAAAGCTATTGCATTAAGTTTGAACAAATACTCCAAGGACACATTCGTCTGTCGTTGGCTACAATTGTAAATCAAATTAGTAAAATTATTAAGTTATAAAATGTCAATATATTTGGATATTTCTAATGATATTCAATAGTGTCTATTGAGTTAAAACCTAATCAAAATTTACAAACAGTTAAATTGTTACAAAACAATAATTAAATGTAAAAAAAAATAGAATTATTTTGCTTAAGTTGAAAAGAAATTTAATTATGTTACTTCAGTGAAATAATATATGTATATAGTATATAAGTATTGACTCATCTTGAGTGACTTGATCACGAGCCTAGAAGTGCAGTATCTACAATAATATTCCCGCAATAGTACCCATTAAGAATATCTAATTTTTGAAAAAGTTAAAAAATCCATTTACAGTCCGAGCTAGACTCCTGAGACCTCCTGCGCTTAGAATGCGTCATTAGTCGTACACAAGTCTTAAGCAAATACTATTTTAAGCGATAAGGTACGAGTGTTTCAAAATAACGTTTGAAAGCAATAACACATTTTACGAGCTACTTGAGTCGTCATCAACATTTAATGTCCCTCTTTAATTTTGTGGTTTTATATTCTAAGGCAATACAGCTTACGTAAAGTGTCCACAGAGACATATCATATACCATTTTTTTATATGAAATTGTGTCGAATAAAGGTCGCTTTGTACATTGTTGTTACTTGTAACTATCAATATTTTCTTAATGTATAATTGTATAAATAAACAACAAATATATTTTTTCAAACTTTAGTATAGTTGACCTATAAGTTGATATCTATAATTTTTCCCGACTCTACCTAAACCTTGTTAACTTCTCAAACATGCGCGACTCGCCCCTAAACAAAAGGGGAATGTAGTGGACCCCTATCTCAAAGATTTGACTCTTCTCTAAGTTTTATTACATCATATATACACGAAATTCAGTATATATATTTGGAAACCTGAATAAATTATAAGCAAATATCTGTAATTCAGTTACTAGTGTATACATATGTAATTTTACGTAATTTTAAGTCAGTTAAATAAATACATATTTAACCGCCTTCCGTAAAAGTTAACAGTTATGAATTTCCGTACTTATATAGATAAAAGCATTCACAGTGAGCCAACACCAAAATAACTAATAGTAATGCGAGACGGAACTTCGTTTTGGACAATACTCATAAATTCTGGACTCGTTTATAGACGCTATTGCTGAAGCGCTACTGGAATTAATGTTTACACGAACAACACTTTCCTAATTGTTCTACAAATAATTAAAAGACAAATAGTATTTTAAGCGCGTCAAATGTTTGTCTACAATTACAAAAAACACTTTCGTACTTTGCTTTCCTACATTACATATTTTTTCAATCCTTTTTTTAGTCCCATTGCTAATATTAACTTTAGTAATAACTTATTAAATTAAATTCTTAAATACTAGCTTGACCAAAAACAAATATAAAAAGATATTTAAAAGAAAATCGAGTTCCACGTGACTTTTCATAAAAGTAATTAACTTAAGAAAACTATATGTACCGTTGAAGAACAAATTCTAAAATATTATATTCCTGAATATCCAAAGCAAAAGGTGATGTTTGATAGCTGAAATCTAACGGTTGTCGTATTCCATAAGGAGTAGAGTAGGGACTTCAGCTCACCTACAGTGACGTGTGCGGTGCGTCTGGCTGCAAACGCGACGTTGTGAGTTCGATTCCTACTCTGGAACTACTAATAAATTATTTTAATTTTCCCCCTCTGGTAGCAAAACGAAGAACCTGTGTCTCCAGGGTATCTGTGCTTACACTAAGTACATAGCTCAGTGAATGTTCATTAGACGGCGCTGTCATGCAGACGTACAAACAGACAACACGAGCGCGAAGATGAAGTGTACCGAGCGGCGGTTATCTCCTTAAACAGAATAAAACTTGTTTAATATCGGCTTCATTATAAGCCATAGCGCAGTTCATTTCTCCTTTGACTCCTGCGAACAGCTTTTACGGGATAAAATAAAGTAAAAAGATATTCCGCCGCTCGTGACTCGACTTGGAATTGTAGTTTACTATTTTTCTGATTGCACCCGCACCTATATGTGGACTTCTTAACTAATATGTTTATTTCATGAAGAATTGACAATTTGCCTATTAATTTTTATTCTAGATCTGATTGTAAATCATAGATTACAAAAAAATAATAATATAGAATATTAAAAGCTGTAACATTTGTATTAAATAAATATTTTACAATATTACTAATATGAGAAGTGGAGTTCGTTCATATCACAAATCTAGTACAGCAAGGGGCTAGGATCAACGCAAGTATAAGAAATGGCCCCAATAACTATTTCACATTTACCTCTTTCAGTTCACGCTAATTACACACTTTATTAACACTGTAATCCAGTAGTTCGCATAACCGGGGTCGCTGGAGACGCGCCAGTTGAGTGAGGTGCAGTGCGAGTTGCCGCGATAACGAGATGACCAACGAAAATTATACTTTAAAAGGGCTTACAAAAGGTATATTCTCGGTTTTAGGGTTAGAGCTTCGAAGGGACATCTAAAGAAGCTACTAACAGTATAACCACAAACTTGTATCTCGGCTGCGCTCCTCGAGGACGCGTTTTCTATTGTGGAGTGCAGTCTGAATGCGACACTCATCTCTAGACTTATCATTTTTTGTGACATCAGTTAGCAGAAGTTTGCTTTCCACTAAGCTCTTATACAATATTATTTCAGCGGCCGCGGGATGGGAAGTAAATACTTTTTAACCGACTTCTGTAAGTGAAGGAGGTTATCAATTCGACGGTCTTTTTCATGTTTGTTACCTCATAACTTTTGACTGGGTGAACCGATTTTGATATATTTTTTATTTGAAAGGTAAAGCTTTCTGAGTGGCCCCATTTTTTTGGTCCATGTTTGACAATGGTATCTATGAGAAAATCACATAAGTCTTAAATTTGCATTAGGTATGTGCGCGACAAATAGACGAATAACTCAATGTCGCGCAAACCGATTTTGATGATTCTTTTTTTATTTGAAAGGATGCACTTCAAGGATCATTTGGTGAAAGTTTGGTTAGGTTCCGGTTATGGATTCAAATTAATGTTACAACAACCTTACTACAATATGTAATTACTCAGCCTGTTTGTTTTACTTGGCACCAGCACTTTGACTTCAAAATTATAAAATCTTCAAATTCAAAATTATAAAATCACTTTTTAGTTCGTTGTTAGAAGTCGGTTTTTCTTTTTGTTATAAATTAATTTATTGAAGAACCGATTTTGATGAAACAAACTTTAGATGATAAATTGAGTAAAAAAAAGCAATTGGTGAAAGTTTGAAGAAAATCGGTTCAGTACTTTTGAAGATTAGCATGATCATACATACAGACAGACAAGATATTTATATAAAAAAAATTTATATATATAAAAAAATATTTTTGCTTTCTGTTATTCTTTTTAAATGTCCTTTCAGTCAAAGACATAAAATGTACAGACAAAATATTTTTATAGAGATTTCCCGTCCAATGTTTGAGACGTTGGGTGTTGAGTGCAGAAGCAAGGAATTGAAAATTATTTAATTCCGCGTGTGGGGATCGAGTCTATGTATAACCATTCCCTCCTCCGATGCAATATAACAGCTTCTATAATATGCCACAATTACAACATGCCGAGCCGGCGTCCCACATAATTCCCAGTCAATCATTCAATTTAGGCATTACCTACAATTTGCTATTATAATTAAGCTCGATCGAGCGCGCGTCGTTCGTGTAATGGCGAGTTATTAGCGCGCCGACCGTCAGTCCGGCCGCGACATAAATCTCGGGACTCGTGATTGCGGGTCATTTCTTACTGGATACATATCATATGAATAAAAAAGAAATAAATAAGAAAAATATACCAATATGTATAAGTATATGGTAATTGCTTTTCGTAATTGTTGTAAATATTCCGTGAAGTGCCGGGTCAAAATAGCACTTCCCCATTTCTTCCCGTGGGTGTCGTAAAAGGCGACTAAGGGACAAATTAAGAGGGATCGGCAGCAGCATCTCCTTTCTCACACACAAAAAAAAACTGCGCTCGCCAACACGCTTGCCGAGCGCGGCGAGTATGGGCATTTTCATTCCATGAGTGTCTCAAGTAAAAACAGGCGCCCAGTTCTCAGCAGACCCGCTAGGCCCAACTACGGTAGCGGTTGTGGTATCGGAGGGTCAGGGGGTGCTAAGAATCCCCGGGTTACGGCAGGCTACCAAAAACTACTCTATCTAAAAGCTGAAAGAACGCTAATGATAAAGTCCAAAACCGATTCAACGCACTGGAAACCACTGGCAACATTAACCAAAGAACCGATGATCAAAACGCTGCACAATGTCTCAGCCAAATATGTTCCCCCAAAGCGACGAGTCAACGCAACGAAACTCTCAGCTGAGACACTCGAGCTTATAAGAAAGCGAAGAGAACTGCCACCACCGTCTTCGGCAGATATGAGTGCCTTAAACCTATCCATCAGAAGGCTGACGCGTCGCGATCTCCGTCGCTCAAATACACGAAATCAGGGAAACCCGGCAAACCCAGAGCTAGTGACCAGGCCATTACACCGCAGAGCTCCCGGATGTTGACCTCGGTGAGATTAGGATGGCTTTGGAACAGCTTAAAAACAACAAAGCTCCGGGCGATGACGGAATTACTACAGAACTCCTTAAAGCAGCTGGCACCTCAGTCCTAAAAGTGCTAACAAGCCTCTTCAATTCCGTTATCCATCACGGTAAAACCCCGGAAACGTGGAGCAAGACTGACGTGGTACTGTTCTTCCAAAAAGGAGACCGAACTCTCTCGAAGAACTATAGACCGATCTCGCCCTTGAGCCACGTATACAAGCTCAACACCGAGAGCTGTCGAGAGCGATCAGGCTACAGCACCGTAGACCACATCCATACTGTTCGGCAGATAGTACAAAAAACTCAGGAGTACAATCAACCGCTGTGTATGGCTTTCGTGGACTACGAAAAAGTCTTTGATTCTATTGAAACCTGGGCGGTTCTGGACTGCACTGCAGCGATGCCATATCGATTGGAGGTACATCGAGGTGCTGCGAAGTTTGTATACGTCTGCTACATTGACTGTCCAAATCCAGAAGAGTAAAACCAAGGCGATCCAACTGCGCAGAGGTGTAAGGCCCCTGCCTTGATGTTTTTGATCCCATGATAACATGATCCCCGAAAATGTTTAACAACGCATTGGAAGACGTCTTTAAAACTCTGGATTAGACCGGCTTTGGAGTCAATGTAAACGGCGAGTACATCACGCACCTCAGATTCACCGACGATATCGTAATCGTAGCAGAGTCGCTGGAACAGCTAGCCGAGATGCTGCAGAGTCTGATGGATCTTCGCGGCGTGTTGGTCTCGGTATGAACTTGAGCAAGACAAAGGTCATGTTCAACGAGCATGTCATACCGGGACCGATATACGAGGACGGCACTCCTCTTAAAGTTGTTCGGGAATATATATCAGTTTATAGACATTTATTCTCAATAAAACCTAAGCCACTTACTTGAGAACGATACTTTAACACAATAGTTAAGTTATCGTTGTCAATTGTTACACTTACATTTACAAATACAAACTTATAATAATTTAAGATGAAGTTGCTGTGACAAAAATAGTAAATTTTGTACTTACTTAACACATTGTTAACAATTATCGCGAACATATTTAGCCAATTGAAATTTAAATGTGTTAAATGAGTTAACATTTTTTATAAGTGATGGTACTTTATTGTAAAATTGCGCTCCTTCGAAATATACCTAGGGCAAACTATCCAACTTGGTAAAAACAACTTTGAGAAAAAGGCTGATCGAAGAATTCAACTGGGTTGGGCAGCGTTTGGCAAGCTACGTCAAATTTTTTCGGAGCGAGCTATGCTCGGAGTCTCTTTGAAAGATAAAATCAGAAATAAGGTTATCCGGAAAAGATATAGATAAGTTACCGCCATCGCTCGCAGAATTAGTACGTTGAAATGGCAATGGGCTGGACACATCTGTCGAAGGACCGATGGCCGTTGGAGCAGACGAGTCCTTGAGTGGAGACCGCGGATCGGCAAGCGTAGCGTAGCGCGCCCTCCAGCTCGATGGACCGACGAACTGAACAAGGTTGCTGGCTTCGACTGGATGCGGAAGGCGGTGGATCGGGAGCTTTGGCGCACTCTGAGGCCTATGTCCAGCAGTGGACCCGAAAAGGCTGATTTTATTATTGATTTTACTAGTGTTTGAATATGAAGATGTTCCTCCAGACGCGAGCGCTAACTTAGGACCCTATACCTGGTCGTATCTCGACCGCGTTGTGCATCTATTTTATAAATAATGTTGTTTTTTTGTAATTGCAGGTACGTTGAGTTACAGCGCCGAGATAATTCGCTGAGTTTTGGAGTGGTAAGTCTCATAGAAAAAACTTGATGAAAGACAATTAAAAATTATCAAAAAAAAATACAAAGTCTGTACTTTAATCATATAAATTAGCTTCACGCTGTATCCCGTACACAGCAGGGAAGGCAGAGGGAACCAAGTGTCAAAACACTCCATTCCCCATTTTCTGTCGAATTCTGGAGGCACTGCGTGTTGAGTGGAAGAACTCAACGCCGCGCTTTGCCTCGACACCAGAGCGAAGAAATGGAAATATAAACGTAATAAATATTTCACTTCCTCGAGTGCAGATCGAACGCACAACCGTCGCGGAACAGTCACATCCTATACTTTAATCTGTAATAATGATACAGAAGTAGTTAAGTTAAGTCAAAGGGACATAATAACATATTATTATGTTGCAGCTAAATAGTAACTATATTATAAATATCTAAAATTATGGATTTAATTCAAACAATTTCATTATTTTTTTGTATAGTGAAAACTAAAATAGTAAAAATATATTTCAAACATTATTAGTATATGAAATATAAGTCTAATGTACAGTTTTTATATAAAGAAAGGTAAAACCCGCCTCCGAATTTTATACAATTAAAGGCAATAAATAACTTTTGTTATCACATAAATCTACGAGTAACCTTTATTATCGCAACGTTAAAAAATGTTTTCCTACCCCTATGTCATCTCATGACATCTAAGCAGCGGGCTCACCCCTTTTTCCTAATTTGTTTGCTTGGCCTTTGGTAAGTTGGTCTAAGAAGGGAGGAGGAAGAAGGCCAAGCACACGCGACTTGTCTCAACAGTTTAAGAAAATGCAAATGAATGCTAATCGCGACGGGTCACGCGTGACGAGGGTCGCGGGTTCCGACGTCTCTGCGCTGCCTTGATAACTCCCACTGGCAAGGTGACGCTCGGGGCTGTGTGTACACTTCCCAGTATATAGTACTTTACGTATATAGCATGCATTGACTTGGCTATAGACTTGCAGTCACGTATAATACGATTATAGCTTCACTGTAGCCCACTGTACCTGTGGGCCACCAGTAGCTGCCCACGTGCCCTCTTAGTTTCTTCTATTTAACAGCTTAAGCGAAGTCGCTCGTGAAAACTGGTACTTTATATATAGGGACGCTTTAGCGATATAAAATATAAGATTCCTTCCGGTCATATAAATGCAAATAACAAGCAGCCGTCATTACGCGCGCCGGGAGGGAGTCACGTTCCGCGCGGGACTTGCCGAAATTGCACATAATCGCCTTCGAAACCTGCCCTCAGCCACCGGCAGACTGATATTAAGATTTACCCCCTCCTGCGGACGCAATTTTTAGCTACACTTTACTACCCCTTTCAAAGGGAGGGTCGCACGCGTGAGATATATGTAGCTGTTAAACGATGCGAAATAATATATTTTTAGAGGAGATAACCGCAGTACATCACCCCTGTAGGCAGGATTTAAACATCCTGTTTATTATACATATTAAATAGAACATTTTCAAATATTGATTCTATTAAGTATTGAAATAAAAATATGATACAGAGGAATTGGCAGACAAAGTGCGGCGTGGAGTTTTCACTCTCCATACACCATGTCTCGTATTCGGGAATAAAGCGTAGAACAGAGAGCATTGACACTAGATTATCTCTTGCATATATGTAGGCCCGTACTATAACCCTACGTGCACATGGCCGCGCGGCGACGCGAGGACATCAAATCTAGAGGTCATCAAATATTCACTTTTGAGCATACATACAGTCACCTATAAAATGATTATTACTATTATTACATGTGTAATGATATTTACTATGGTAGTTGATAAACTATTAAGTACCAATGATATATTAGTACATATTAAATTTGTATTTTTACAAAGCAAATACATTTTTTCTGTGATAGTATTACAATGAGGTAAATAATATTTAATTGTGTGCTCATTCTAATTGAAATTCCTTCAAAAGATGAGTCCACTGAAAATATACGTAAATCTGTATTACACATATGAAAAATAAATACTCAGTGATTTTGCTTAGCACTTTTATTAGCAGTTACTATTTATTATATATATATAGATTAATACTTAACTTACCTAGTATGTTTAAGTTACGGTCATGTGACAAATTCTACTTATTTCTTCGTATCACCTCCATAACACTTTTAGACATTCAATCGTTTTAATTTTCCTTTAGATTCCGCGAGTCGACGCGTACTTCGTGATTATTTAAGGTCTAATTTATATATGTTTTCCTCAAAACACAATACAAAACCATTTTATTGTCGTTTTCACGAGAAAAATAACAAATCAGTCTCTAACAAGTTACTCTTTAGCTATTGACTAAATTCACAATTCCTTTTCAATTTTAGCTGTCATTATAGCTGTCAAAATCGCGTCAAGAGTACCAAATATCACAAAATTGTCAATCCTAACGAATTTTTACAATCATTTTTAGTTAAGACAATCGACAGGCAGATGGCGCTACTAGACTTGCTTTCAAGAGTACCAAATGACGTTTATTCTTGATTGATAGTTGGATATTGCCGTCAAGAATAGGGCCCCTGTTCAGTAACCAAAATTTCACATATTTCTTCGGTATAACTTAAAGTGAGACTACAGACTCAGTCTCTTTCAACTTCACCGATATATTTCAATTGAATTTTCGCTGAAAACAATCTGTTTTGCAAATTGTGAAGTTATAGGGCGCTCTGATTTGCATAGGATAACACGCGGCCGCGTACAGCGCCGCCCCCGCCCCCGCCTCCGCCTCCGCCGCCGCCTCCGCCGGGGCCTTGTAATAATATTGTGTCAAAAAACAGACCAACGATCAACTTCCACTTTGTTTTACGTATTCTAAAACAATACGTACGAACCAAGTTTTTATTTATCATTGAATAATCTTTAGTTAAGGTCGTCGGCAGCGGTACAACGCCTCACTGACAGGACAATAGTGGGTTCGATTACCACTCAGGGTAAAGAGGTTTAGCTTTAGTTAGCTTCTTCTTTTAGTTTATTTAGCTTCTCTTCTACCACTCGAAAATTTAAAATTTATATTTCAAAATTATATCTAATTATAAAACGAAAAAAAGGATTTTTTTAACTATCCACACGGTTGTGTGCCAACAAGAAGCCACTGCCTCCGTGACCAAATAAAGCAACTGTTCCCATTATTCTTCAGTAAATTCCATTTTATGGCGGTCATCTCTATCTTTGTTGTGTTGACGGTTATGACTTTTTTAACGTATTCTATACGAGTGTTTTACATATGCCGCCAGGGTGAACCCTGAACGATATATCAAGTTTTTCTTATGCTAATCACATTACTTTTCTCTTCCTATCCTATCCTATCCTATACATATATCTTATAAAACAAAGCCGCTTTTCGTGTCTGTCTGAACTTTCTAACTCTACTTCTTCTAAACCACTCAACGGATTTTGATGCGGTTTTCACCATTAGGTCGAGTATTTCTCAGGGAAGGTTTATATATAGTTTATTATTTGTACATTCTTATGTAAATTACCATAAATACGAAAAAATGTGTATAAAGTCCTACCTGTTGAGACACTTTCGCGCATGCGCTGCTCTAATGGTAAGTACTACATGAAAATAATGTACTAGAGTATTGTTCCTCTTAATAAGATCTACAAAAAAGTCCGCGACAGCATATTCGTATCTTTTAAGATCAACGTGTAGTGATCATATTTCTGTCTAAGAATTGTAATTTCAATATATTTTTTATTGTGAGGGAATTTTTTCCATAATGGTATTAATCCTTATCATTTAAAATAATTTATTAATTTTATACGTTAAACGAAGATAAAATTTGATTTTTACATTATTTCGATTATCCCTTACTCTCAGTATATAAGTATATTAGTTACGTTGGTCATTTAATGTAGATCAAAACTGTCTTTTACTGTTTTTCATTATAACAAGTACTTTAGAAGTTATTACAATATCAAAAGTTCATAAAAGGCGACTCGCAGTAAAACCCATTATCAGATTTAACGATTGTTCGCGAGAAGAGAACTCCCGCGCCCGTTGAATGAAACAAGAACCTATATCTACATGACATTGAGGCCAGTCGTGGCGCAGAGGCACAGATTGTATGTTTGGGGAACAATGGGAAACAGAATATCGTAATGGAATCGGACTGTCTTAACCTAGCTAGGTTCCCTCTGCCCTACCCTGCTTTGTATAGAAGATATAACGTGAACTTCAAAAAAATGTTTCCTATAATTATATCTACTAGTGAAGTATTTTTTAAGAAAGATTAGTAAAACGATTCAATTAGAATTAAAAAAACTTGGCTTTTGTTCCTCATTAAGACTTTGTTACGCGAATACATTTAGAAATGCATAACACTTGTTAGGAGTGGGCCTGCACAATGGACCGGAAGGGCGGCCGCGGTTAAACGCCGTCAGATGAATGCACAAACGGATCTTTAGAATATTAACTTTATTTATTGTTGGTGTCCCACTTTTTAACGCGTAGTTTTTAGCTCCGTTGCTTACAAATAAACTTTTTATCTTCTGCTTTTCGTCTAATCTGCTCGTTATTATTTTATCATAAACATAGCTTAAAATAAACACGTCGGTTGTAGGTTCGATACCCATTGGAGGGAATAAAATATCAATATTTTCATTTCTTCCCTCTGGGAACAAAGCTAAATACAGAGTTTACTTGAAAAATAAGGATGATTTCATCTTTAAATAGGTTTCTGCGTGTACTTAATATGATTTAAATCACCATTTAACAGGTGAACCATTAGAATAAACATTAATTTTAAGATTGACCTTCTATAATATAATATTTTACTTTAAAACATAAGGTAGTCCGCGCATTTCATCGTCTATTCTCATAGTCAAACGGAACCGGAATATAATATTTCAAACACTGTTTGCGGCAGGAATTTTTCAGGCAAACCTGTTTTATAGTGTTCAGAAAAAAATAAGCTTTAATTTGATATATAATTCATTAAAAAAACACATGAGTGCAAATTATTAACATTTAGTGACATGTTTAAACCAGGCAACCCTAGACTTGCGGCAGACTGAGAGCTGGCAACCCTTAATTTTCCAATTCCTTATGCGATTTTCAAATGATGTGCGATTCATGTAAAAAACGTATGAGTTACCAAAAAATGTAATTAAAGGTGATTGCGGAAGGACTCCTTCAGACAACCCAGGTGTAATCTGTTCTACTAATCATGTATTATTCATTAATATAAGTTTAATTAAGAAAACTGCAGGTTTAAGCGGTGGGATCTCCACCTAATAGCAATCTTTGACAATTCATTACTTTACATTACATTACTTATATATGACACTATACAAAAAGAGAACAGTACACTTTCTTTTTACTCTACGCAAGGCAACTGTTGAGTTTACTGGATAAGACCAACAACTTACTGCTCTTTCCGTGTCTCTTACAGTAGATCATTAGACTTCGTAAGTAATAATATCAAACGTTCAATTTTGAGACATTGTTTGTTTAGAGGCGGCTTCCGCCACGTTTATGTGATTTGTCTTGTTACCAGAGAGGAGACATAAAAATAATAAACAAAAAAAAGAAATTGTAGCTCGGTTACAACTCACAAATAATATAACTTAAATATATTGTAACTTTAGTTAATTTTACTTATTATTATATTAATGAAATACAAATAGCAACATAAGACTCACTAAATATAAACTACAAACCGAGACCACCTTAATGTGCATATTTCCAAGAAGACGACGGAGTCGGGACCGACTGCGGACAAGGGAGGGACAAGTCCGCGACTGCTGAAATAGAACGTCAATAGCTTCGATTCCTCATTGAAAACTAACCGAGCGAGCTTGGAACTGCTTACAGACACACGTACATAGGTGCTTGTTTAAAGGAAACTTAAGATGACACATTTTTTTATAAAACTGTTTTGTTATTTCTAGGCAGGAAATGAAATAAATAATATATAACTCAATTTCAAAAAATGGAAGAATATAATTCTATGCTTCGTTAGAAATGTAATTTACAAATTTATATAAACAAATAGGTACTTTTTTTTTAATAATACTTAATTTTAGCTAATACCTCAGCTAGACTCTACAGCGACAAAATGAAAATAACTTGTTTCTCCAACTGGAATTTGAATCCAGAACGAGTCACATGTTAGTGTTTATCACTGTTAAGCTACCCAATTCCCGAGCTCCCGAGGCAGCCCCGGGGACCTTAAGCTCGTAAGCACCAACGAATAATTCACTGTTTCATTGCCACTCGTAGCAATACAGATTAGTTGTTTAAACCGTCTACAATAATAATCCTCGCAATCAGTATTTCATCCTCTTTTATCTCCCGGAACAAAGAGCCCTAGCGGTGGCGAAGTTTGCAGTAAATCTCCTAAATTAAGTTGGGATCCTCCCCTGCGTATCATCCGCGAATGCAAATGTATGCAGACAGCGACGCACCTCGCGGTGTTGTCAGCGTTCCGGGCCCTACTTTGACCTCCGGCGCGTTGCTCTCAGGAATCACACGGATGTGTAAAAGAAGCCGCCATGGAAATACAAATAGAGTTACTTAGTGGCGTTTGCATATAATTATGTTTAATATTTCCATAAAGGTTTTATTGATTACCTAAAAGCTTAGCTATCAATGTATGAATGTTGTATTTAAAATGATAATATTATTAGATCCCGAAAGAAATTTAGATGAGACAATACATAATAGGCGAGGACAAGCGGGCACCGCGAGGATGATGTAGAGTTGCAAGAATTTGTAAAGAGTACAGCAAGCCTCCATGAAGCTTAGAAGCTTAGAAAAGCTAAGAAGCTTAGAAATATTTGAGGACAATTATACCCTCAAAAATATATAGAAAGAATGAAGCAGTTTCTATTATCCATACCTATATTATAAATTCGAAAGTAACTCTGTCTGTCTGTCTGTCTGTCTGTCTGTCTGTCTGTCTGTCTGTCTTTTACGCAATCAAGCCCAAACCGCTAATTTAGTTGTGATAAAATACTCATATAGAGATACTTGAGGGTACCGGGATGAACATAGGATACTTTTTTTTTCCTCATATTTGTAATATTTTCGATATATACCAATATATTAAAATAATTAATTTGACATGCAATTTATTCCGCCATGTTAATAACAATGGTCGCTACGCGTTGCTAAGCAACGGCTTGCAAAGTTTGTTGTTTTAAGAAAACGTCACCCAAAGTGAGTTTGCTTAATGCAGACATGGCGCGCGCCGATATAGATTTGTATACATTAACAAAAATTAGATGATTTCTATAATTTGATATTCATCCTTATGAAAATAAATATAATAGTCACTTTTAGCATTTCATCTAGATGGAAATTATAGTTTACTGTATAACATTCTAATAAATAATTAAGGAGATGTCACTGATTCCAAATGACTTAGCCTACGAGTTGTGTAGTATGACCGACGCGAACGGGCAGATGACTTTGTTGATTTTGTAATTTTTTATATATTTTCGAATTATTATTATTTTTTATGTAATTACTTGCTGCTTATAATTAATTAAACTTAGTACGGTTATCTATACCGATGTTATACAATTAAAATATCGTAATTTTAATCATTTGGGATTTTATTTAATATTGTTCGCAAAAATTAATAATTATTTAATATAGAAAAATGTTTAGTACGCGCGCACGACAAACTTTAGGTACTTTTTCTAATGTTAAGAATTTCCTTTAGTTACTTTTACTTCTTTTGTTTGTTCATTTCGGTTACTCAGACATTTTTTCTAATAATAAATCTGCACTTATCATTATTTTTTAACTTATTTTAATTATTTAGGCTTATATTTTCGCGGGCGTAGCCGCGTCCGGGCCCACTAGTACGAATATATGTAAGAAAAAAGCAGCAAGATAGGCCGAAGAAACATAGAGGACTCTCCCTTCTCCACTTAAATGCCGATCTTAACACCGTGCTTTTTCTTTTTACCAAAGTGAGAAATTGAAATTAATTAATTTCCCCCATCGGAAATGAAACCTTCAACCTTCGCATTTATTATGAACCATTACACTGAGTCACATCAAATACACAAGAAGTCACGTTACAAAACTCATTTAAAAAACTTAGCATAAAAACCCAAGGGTGCAAGGCAGTACCGCCTTCATCACCGCCGCGCCGCAGTACGAGATGAAGAAAATGGCAAATGTCGCATTTAAGACTGCGATGAATGTTTGGTAGCTAATGAGGCGGCTTGTATTCTACAGTCGTCCTCCGTCCTCCGTCCTTCGCGGCCTCCACTCGCCCTCTTATTGCGCCCGACATGTTATAAGATCAAAGGAGATGTGATGCTGTAGGGCTTTAAGTGGACGTGTCTTGTTTTTTTAGCATTATGTATAATGCAATGCTTGAGATTCCATTTATTAATAAATGCTTGCTGATAAAGGAATGAAACGTTCAATTACCGAATTTCAAATACTATAATACTATACATTTAATTAAATACTACGTGACAGCAAGTCATTTCTCTCACAACTTCGTATTACTTAAAACGTTACGTAACAAAATGTTAGATTCCCACCGGTGCAGAGCTATCAAATGCTACTGAATTTTAAATTAAAACTGATTTTCAAATAAAAATGCAAATGGAAGGTTCCCTTTATTTAATGTATCGAGTTTGTATGCATCCCGCGAGCTCCACATCGACACACTCCGCATCTGCGATCTGCGCCGAGATGTCAATAAGCTGTCGTATACATTTCAACACGCAGCTATAGTTTTACTGGATTTCTCTGTACGAGTACTGAAGCAGAATAAAAATACTAAAATAAGCAGGAACGGAACTCTGTGCCGTGCGTTGTCTATTATAGCGGAGAAGTTTTCATATATTAGAATATAAAGACTGTAAACGCGATGGACAACCATCCTCAATGTCTCAAGGATATACATGGTAGATATGAAGCGATATAAATGTAAATAATAATATTGGCATTAAGGAGCTTATGTGGGAATTTAGTAAAGCTTTATATAAAAATTTGAAACCAAAAAAATTTTCTATAAAAATCTTTTATTTAAACACTCTAAAAAGAAGAAAATAATATTTTCTTTGTAAATTCTAACTATCAACTTATAACCTCATTATACACAATATTTTTTTTTTTTAATTTATTAAGATCCACCAGTGGTAATAACATTAAATTAATCATACAGTAAGTTTCTTATATTTAAATTATTACAGCTAAATGCATTACCTTTTAAGGTGAACACCACATGCATTAATGTAACTATATAGCCATGTACCTAATTATTTTACACAATAATATACACAAAAAGTTTAAATTTAAAATTGAGGTTAAGTTACTTAAACATCAGTAAATACAATATTAAATACTACAATGTGTTACGTTTCGGCGATATTTAAAGAAAGAGTCACCGAAAGGATCCAAAGCGGTTCTTTCGTTAACAATAGTGCAAAATCGAGACATAGGGGAATTATTGCCCAAAACAGACCTCCGACAAGGAACCTTGAGAAGATTAGTTTTTTTGCGGGAATTCCTAGGAACTTTAAAATAGAAATTTTGTACTAGATACGGGTTGTCGTACAAGCTGTTGATAGATCATAAAAGTTTGTTGCGGGATTTATTTGTGTAAACAAACTAGTATTAATTTAATTATGTAAAATCTGCTTTTCATTAGTATTAAAAGGTAAAAGTAAAAGATTATTGTTATTGAATTTCAATTTAATTAACTATGAATTATCATCATAAACCAAGATTTGGCTTACTTCTCACCTTTCCTAACAGTTTGTATGTGAAGCACTCCACTCACTCAGTATTCGCGCCCCGCGAGTCGCGGTATCATCTCGTCGGTGGAATAGCAAACACCCTTCCTCATCTGTTCCAGATTACGCGAGGGTTGCTCTCTTTCTTCCAAGTGTTAGATGACTTCTCTATTTTGAGGTACCAATAGGACCTATATATGTACATAAATACGAAAATATGGAGTAACTACAGGGTGGTTATTTCGTAAACATTCTTAAAATGTATTTTAAATCGAGAAAATCTGAGACATGTAACAAATAAAACAATACTAATCCAAATCTACGTAGCTTTAGCTCAGTCAGTATTGGGATATTGTATCTCTGTATGGGGTGGAGCATCTAAAATAACGTTCCTTCAGATAGAAAGAGCACAAAGATCCTTGCTGAAAGTTATGTTTTTTAAACCTTTTAGATTTTCAACAGAGAGTATATACTCTAGCTGCGACTTATTGTCGGTACGAAAGCTATATATATTAAATTGTGCTTTGAAGGTTCACAGAGCTGTAGTTTTTTCAAACAACCTGGAGCAACCTAACAAAAGGAGGTATGTCCCAGCTTATACTCCTCTTATGAAAACTAAATTTGGTAACCATCAATTTGCAAACCAGTCGAAGTGTTTATATAATGCAATAAACAAAATATTAAACATATATTCATTAAACTTCTTCGAATGTAAAAAAGCAGTTACTGCTTGGCTGCGAAGCCTAGATTATGACTCTATAGAAGCCCTGATGCGACGTTGAATTTGCACTACACATACTGATACACACACTCACACGCACACACACACACACACGCACACGTTTTATCTTAAATTGATCTATATACATAAATTTAGTTATTTATTATTATTGTTTGTTTTCTATATATTTTGTATTGTAAAATAGCTATAATTATATCCCATTTATTTTTGTTTTTGTTTCCATAACGAATTTATGAAGTGTTATGGAAGAGCGGGGCCTCCTGTTACAAGTACTAGTATTATACTAGTTACTTACTAGGTTGGTCTCATTACTTTCTATGTAGCTATATAATATGTGGAACTGAAATAAATATTTTTAATTTTTTTAATTTATTTTTTTTAATCGTATGTCATTTGTGTAAATATGTTTTTATTGTTTAATTTCTTTAAGTTTCTTTGTGTAATCAGCGCACTGAAGGATAGGCACTGGAAACCTAATTTTATTCCACTCCGTTCTCTACTTCTCGAGCCAATTATAGAGACATTCCAATTCACAGGGGAAAACAGAAATGAAAATATTCCATTCCACCAAGTTGGAATGAAACTCACAACCGTCGCGCTTACAGCGACACTCTGTCCCGCTGCACAATGACGGATTATTATTTATCTTTAAGTTTATAATATTTTGTTTCTTACTATATAAGCGTAAGACACACAACCACTGAGAGTGCGGTAGGAGCAGACATCAGCACGCCTCCCACCGGCACCGCCCGACAGGCCTCGGATGATGGCCTAGCGGCCAGTTTCTACTTGCATGGGAAGTGTCAAAAACAATTGGAAAATCCTTGTTGGAACTACGAAAATGCGGGCGAAGCCGCGAGCGGTTCGCTAGTATATAATATATATGTTTTATATATATTGGCGACCTTTGCCGACCCTGGCATATGCCAGGGTCGGCAAAGGTGGCCCAGCGTTAAGACACTACCTTTCCCACTTTTCGTATAATTTTCGAGATATTGTGTATAGAGTGACTGAACTCAACACCACACATCGTCTTGTTACCGGAGCGAGGATATATCAATAATTCATTGCCGCGAGTGGAAATCGAACATAAAACCATCGTGTTTATAATTAAGCAAGGCTGCTGCGCCGCGACGGCCTCAGCGGCCTTATTGGTACAAACTGTTTATCATTGGCTGATTACATTATGGTATGGGTTTAATATATTTGACTGCATATGCTGTTCCCGTGAAAGGAGCGCTGACGCTTCCAGGAAAGCCCCCGCGCCTTTGTGACTCAGTTACTAATATTTACTTTTATACTAATATTTATTTTTCTAAGGCAAAAACATCACTTTTTTTAATTAAATAAAGTAATTTCGATGTAAATATACGAAAATATCAAAGTAAATCTACATTTTGATATATGTCGAACATTCATTTAGCGTGTGAAAAGTACTTTACCTATTCCTATTATTTCATGCAACTTAGCAATGAAAAATTCCAAAAAGTTACCCTTTTTCCTTGAATATTATTTTTGTACACTGATAGAAACGCATTTAGTTAACGCCAACTTGTTAGTAAACTGCTCCCCTGGTAGCGGGGATCGCCCCGAAAAGCTGGTACCAGACCCTCTACAGACTGACGCTCCATATAATTTTTTGAATCCATAAAAAGAATGTAGAATATATGTAGAGCGTTCCCAGAAAAAGTGTATTTATATTTCTGATTAAGTGAAAATAGTTGCATTGCTTCATTTTCGTATTTTTAATTTGAATGAACAATTACTGGCCCAGTTGCTATACTTATAAACGGCAGATACGAACCCGCGTCTCACGCAGGCGGACTGGCCGCCATCCCTCCTCACCTCACAGCCGCGTGTCCCGGGACGCGCGCCTAGAATATACTCTTGAGATATCACACCTGGATAAGTCAAAGCAAGTTAATATAATTTTTAAACAGTTTGAATTTTAAAAAGCTTAATGGGTCTTATAATTTAGGCACAATGGAGTTTTAATTTTTTTTTCTTATTTATTATCAATGTCAATGGTTGACGCTAAGATTTACCGTCGAGCGCGCCGACACCCTGCGGGCGCTCTCATCGCTCAGGAGCGCGCCCTCATCTATCAGTGTTCGCTGTCCGTCTTCCTGCAGCGCGGGGCTGGATGAATTAGCTCGCAATTGCTCGACGCATGGATTTATAATTCCATGTACCTATTTATCTTCGCTAGAGGATCGATCGCCTGCATTTATTTATTCATGTGAATATCTACCGCAGTAGTCATGATCTTATTTTATAACCTCGACGACCAGCCCCGGGGCTCCGTCTCATGGTGATCTAACGCGCGTCGACAGCGTTGGAGCAGTGTTGGGGCACGACGGCTGTACGCCGTACGCGCTCCGGGCCCGTGCCAGCGTCAAGCGACCGTATTGTGAGGGAGACGCCTGCTTGCGTGTTGTGACACCTTATAATAGCATAAAATAATTTCGTGGAACAAGGCATTAGTTACCAGACAGATAAAAACTATTTGTGGTGTTGTCTGGTGGATATTGTCATCATAATATTGAAACTAAGCTTACGACTATACATTTTTTGTTTCGAAATATTAAGAGCCGCAATTAGGGACCTGGCAGGGAACATGTGCATTCACTAGCAGCCTCGAGTACTGCTTCACGTGCTCGCGCGTCTGCTGCACGGAACTATCTGTATTTTATATTTGAAAATTCTCAAAGCACATTTGCAATTATCGTTATGATAGTTTAATTCTGGTTATAATTTCTATTAAATGACCTCACATGCATATACAAGTAAGCGTATTTATCGTCGTTCATATCATGGCCCTAGTGCAGTGTCTCCAGCCTTAAATTAACAACTAGGTACCTACTTTAAAAGGAAAAGCGATAAAACAATAGAAATTTATTTTAGGTCGGTTAATTTATGAATATTACTTATGACATGGAACGACTTCCCCAATACACCATAATTATTCTCAAGGAGACGGGCGGGTGAGGGACAACGCCCTCCGCCGCCGCCCGCCCCACTGCGAGCGGGGGCCACTCGTCAATGTTAAATTGTATTTTTGGTAATGTTATTAATCACAGCACATTACTTAATCGTAAATATACTTTATATTTGTGCATTATCGATCATATTGTATGTAGTATATTTGGATGAAAACATAAAAATACAAGCAAAAATATTTTTAGTACCACGTGTCACTTAATGATACACTTATATAAGTGAGATTTATTAAAATCGAGGACACTCCGCCCGCTCGGGTTGGAGTGTCCTCCCATTGTCCTAATCGCTGACTTATGGCCGGACGAGTCTGATTTAGCGTCATCATAGCTGCTTCCGACGCAAGCTCTGTCATCTTACCCCACTCTCTCACTCTCCCCTTCCCACACCGAACGCGGTCTTATCGACTTCCGCATCGATTGTCATTTAAATCGGAAAAATATTAAATTGTATGTTTTGGATGGTTACCTTTGATTATAATCGTATTTCATTTATTAGCAACAGAATATTTGGTAGTATTTTTAACTTTACGACTTCGTATATAGCAGTAGCGGGTCGTCGTAGGAGTAGGCGGCGACTTCTGTAAGAAAAGGATTAATTAAGCCTCGATTAATTTACATCTAAATGAGGTGAAGTGTTTTATTCCTAGATGATTGGTGTTAAACCTGAAGATGTAACAAAGTCCTAGGCTATTATTAATGTGTAAATAATTACAAAGCTTTGTATCTACTGTTTTTATTTTTAATTACGAAAAAGCCTTTTCTTATAATTACATTGTAAGAGAGCGTAAGTGTACCTCTACCTCCATATTACTGCAGACGCCGTAGGCAGGAGTTAGGAGGTATCTTTCAAGCCTCAGAGAAGGCGATGACTCGGATAAGGATTCGTCTTGTACTTTAATTATATTACATGTCGATATGACTAACGAGAGCTTCTCGTTACTTCTGTTTTAGTAATCATGTTGGATACATCCAAGCGGGAAGGCGGCGCTCCTATATTATAATACACTCATATCGACAATTCAAAAATGAGTGTGTATACTAATACACAATATTATGTCAATCACAAATCAATTTTATTAAATTAAATTCAATTCAAACTTCATGAATATAAAAATTGTTGTAACTTTCGTATTTTATTAAAAACATCTTAAATTTTAATAATATATTCGTACTACAACCCTCAATGATCCATTCAAATAAAGTTTATAATATGAATTACACGCTTCGCACATTGAAGGTCGTTCATATGCAATGGACTTTGCGTATATATTCCCTGTCCGTGCGCGGTCAGGTCGGTCTCGAGGGCCCGCCGCTATGTGTTCTTCTTTATTTCAGACTGAAGGTAAAAAAATATATAATTTTCTAGTAAGAAATCGAAATAAACTGAATTCGGATATTTTAATATTATCGTTTAGTGTATCGTTTTGCATAATAAAAGTAAGATTTTCAGTTAAACTCATGTCTCTACTCATTGCGAATGATTTCTGCAATTAAAGAGGGCTAACGAAGCTTCGTTTAGTTAGAGTTCATACTATTAATATTATAAATGGTTTAATCAAGAAATCATGTCTCGCAAAGCAACAAAGCGACCTAATGAAAGGTCTTGCGGCGCGGCGCTCCCCGCTGCGACCCTCGCGGTGATAAACTCCGCTATAATTACACAATACGTGCGCTACTCTGAGATTGATCACCTTCACTTGTAATTATGGAGTTTCTGCAAACTACTTTATTGAAATGTTTGGAGGACGTTCATTTTATTAATAACTACTGTTAATTAAACACTTATATTAATCTTTTAATATTTTTTTCTACTATGAATAATAATTTCACGTGGGACAATCCACTGAGGAAATTTTCAAAATATTTTAAAATATTCTTCGTACGATTCTATACGTACATGTTTCATTGGTCTGGTTAGAGTAAAGCTACTTCAGTGTCTATCTGGCTAGCGATGGATACAAATTACAGTAAGTATTACATCGTACACAATTTGACGCAACCCATTAAAAACAACACAAATTCTACGTAATATAACGATTTTTCATTTCACTTTTCTGTGAATAACTAAGTTTTTAATCAAAACGCGGGGTCTTAAGTAGTATCTGTACATACATGACAAACGTCGCGCGCGGAGACGGGCGTCACTCGCACCTGCCTGCGACCTCCACGCTCTGTCTGTCTGTCTATTGTCGCAACGGCACATCATCTGATTGTAAACACGGCAGTTGCGGGTTCGATTCCCAATCAAGGGAAATAAATCGTTTATTTTTTTATAGTACCTACCTACCAGGGCGCGGCTGCAACATGTCTGATCTGGTCTCATTGACCGTGTACACAGCCTACCGGGAATATTACTTCACTTACTATATGTACTTAAATTAACTTAAAGCAATATTAAACGTATCTAAATATAATATGAGGAACGGAGTGTCCTCACACTACAAAGTAAATCTGAAAATATGCGATCAAATAAAATTTTTAACCGTTCTGTAGGAAAAGGAGGTTATCAATTCGACTGTATTTTTTTTAAAAAAACAAGTCGTTGACCACACATCGTCTCACAATCGGTTTATCACCAGCAAAGTTATTGGAAAGTTATTTTTGAATTAGACTTGACATGATAAGATCGCATTTTCTCATTAAAAAAACCAGTACTTAAGTGTGTATGTACTTATTTTTTTTTCTCATATAAAATGTACTATAAGCTTGTTATAGTTATATAATAACTTCAGATTTCGGCGGAAAAATGGGAACAAAGTATCTTAATCCTAGAATCCGTCTGCGTCTAAAAATAGAAAGCCTAGAGGTACACATTGGTCGTCTCGCGTCCAACGTATTCCGTTGCGCCAATGTGCCGGGTCACCTGCACCTGAGGAGCAGCACTCCGCATACCCGGCCGCCCGAGGACAGACGTCTTCTTCCGAGGGACTTTTTATCTTCCTCCAAATCCGACTCATAAGCAGTCACCTTGTTCGTTTAATCTAGGCCTCCCTCAGGAAACCGAGGGTCCAATTCCAATCCCCTCCCTTCCATGTGTCTGCTCTAAAGCAGGTTTTCTCCTGAGACCACGGTTAGAGAACCAACGCCCTGCTGTCGTTCGGAGCTACTACGGAGATGGACGAGAGAATGCTTCGATTCTGCACCTGGCAAAGTAAATTTAGAAGTGATTGCACGTATTTTTTGGAGTTATCCAATAATTATAATGTATTTCCTCGCGACGTAGTTGGTTACATCTTTCGTTGAAGTATTTTTGGGTAAGAAAATAGGTAGTCTGTTGTTTATAATTTCTTTCGTTTAAGTTTTCTGTTGTTTGTGTTATTTATTTGTGTTTATTTTAAAACAATTGGAAAATCCTTTATTGGAACTACGAAATGCGGGTTGCAGTAGGGTTTCATTAATTTTCACATTATCTTAAGTGCTTTGCAAACATACATTATATGAATAATTCAGTAGCTAAAGTGGCCAAAGCCGCGGGCGGGTCGCTAGTGTTATATAAATGTAGTGTACGAGGTGTACGAGTAACGGCGCTCGCTCCCCGCGTCAGCTCTCAAAACACGAGTGACGTCGAGGAGCGCGTCGTGGACACCACCAACACACGCACTTCATTAAATAACGAAATATATTGCGTCGGATATAATTATTTTACTGTAATATATTTTAATCTTTTTATTATTATTTATTTCAAAGTCAAGTAAAGAACTTGCCTACCATCTGGATATTACGAGATATTTATGTTCTCAATGAAATATTATTTAAAATGTATGTACATTTGCATTTACATTTTTACCGGGTTATAGGCAACTTGTCAGTCAGGGGCCCGAGCTGACCCCGGGACTGATTCCAGTTTTATTAATACCATTTAAATTTATTCCGCAGCGAGCTCACGTTACACAATTTCTTTGAATAACTTTGAATATCTCCCGAGGTACGCCGCTCACCCCTGTAATTGATTATTTACATCGCGGTAATTGAATGAAAGTCGCTTCATTATACTATAAGTTGACATAGCGCCGATGCTACATTGTGGCTGGCTGAAGCAGTGAAGTCATCTGTTGTAATAACACTTTTTGACATAATCGTATGTCACACGTGTTATTTTTTACACTTTTAAAATATCATTCCCCACTTAGGAAAGAGTTTTTTAGAAAACATAAAAATTTCAACTTGGGTATTGGTTTGTACTACGTACTACGCAATAATAGCGTTTATTTCGTTTTTAATACTCGTAGATATTATTATGTTAC
Source organism: Heliconius nattereri (assembly GCA_013403645.1). Classification (NCBI taxonomy): domain Eukaryota; kingdom Metazoa; phylum Arthropoda; class Insecta; order Lepidoptera; family Nymphalidae; genus Heliconius; species Heliconius nattereri. The sequence goes on from JAAIXI010000222.1 coordinate 10,587,322, forward strand.
TAACAAAAATAGCTTTATTATATTTCTAAAGCTTCAAAATTGAGATAGACAATTCGTATGTTAGTACAATGGCGGTAGGGCGGGCGGGCGGCGGACTCACGCTGACGGGATGCGGGCCATTATCCTACAGTTTGGATTAGAGTTTGTCTTCGCAGGGTTTGATTGCGTGGGTAAATATCTTCAATAGCAATTCCACATATATGTTCTATGACATTTCTTTTAAGTCTTTGTCTCATTTCTTATTTTTTATTTATTATTATTCTCCTATAAAACAAAGCGGCAAAAGGGGAAAGTAAAAAAAGGTTTACAATTTCATTGGAAAACTAATTTATTAGACTGGCTTCTGATTTACTATTAGTTCGTTTTTTTTTCAGCTTCACGCTGTATCTCGCGCACAGCAGGGTACGCAGAGGAAACCTCGTGTTAAGACACTTTTTAGGACACACGTTATCCACTTTCCGCCGAACTCTGCAGGCATCGCATGTTGAGTGGCGGAATTCTACGCCGCGCTTTGTCTCGGCACCAGAGTGAACATTTATAATATATCAAGCATTCGTGTTAAGGACCAAAAAACATTGAGTCGTTTTAGTTACAAACTATTCTTTCACCTCAAATTCTATTATTCCTTAAAGGAAATGACCAATAACTTTGATCCAGTCAGCATCACGACCTGGATGAAATGTTGAATAATGCATAAGTTAGGTCAGCTGCAGCAGCTGCGTGGTGACAGAGCGGGTCGCGTCGTGAGGTCGTGACGCCCGAGGGTGGCTGTTAGCTGTAAGTGCTGAGCCCACGTGGAACTCCGTTAGCTTTCTATAAATGATTTAAATATTCAACTGTATGTGTATTTCTGTTGTAACATTTCAATATTCTGATACAATTTACATACACTATATGTATGAATTGTAATAAAGCATAAGCTTAAGATAATAAAACACTCGTTAAAAAAATGAAATGCTTTTAAAAGATGAACCACAATTGATAAAAATTAACTTGTACCACTGTCGCAATTTGTATCTGAACGTAAAGTTAGTTACGAATGTTCAATAAAACGTAGCGTTTAATATATAATGAAGTGAGTGTTGAGTCTCCCTCATCCTCCTTCGCCCTCCCTTTCTAATAAGTACCGTATTATTAAAAATCTGTTTTGTTTTACTCAAATATAAATGTACAGAAAATAAAAGTTTTGTTTGATTCGTAATAAATGTATTTCAAGTATCCCGCAGTCAGTGTCCCGTCCCGGGGCTGAGAGGCCCGGCGTGACCTCAGGACTCCTCTCGCTCCTCGCGCACGCGTCATACAAATGTAATCCATCACGTCGTCATCTTCATAAATCATCTCCCGAAGCGACATGTTATATGATTATGCTTGAAACTACTTAAAATACCGCGTACATATTTTGTTATTATTGAAACTTTGTTTAATAATTGTCACTAGTGCCATTTGTTACATTTTAAAAGTAAATTGTTTATTTTTTTCTTATTTAAAGAACGCGTTTCCAATATATGAACAATAAAGTTAAATAATATTCAAATGATTTGAAATAAGTAATTTAATTTATCAATGTGTATATAGAGGACCGCCTATGAATACTTTACCTTTCCATATCTGTAATCGGAGAAAGCGAGTAAAAGATAAAAGTTACAAGAAAAATTATCTTTTTTTAAATGGACAAAAAACAAATGACGCGGCTTATCATTATCAGCATGTAATGTTTTACTCTCTTCACAATAAAAATATTTTTTGGTACACTGATAACACAATCAACATCTTTTATAAGAGAAGTGGAATCGTAAATAAAGTGTTTAAAGAAATTTAAAGTTACGTTCTTTAATGAGGCTTTGAACTTCTCTCACCATCATTCTACTTCGACGAAGCTTATAATGACACCTCACGTCTACAGTGAACTAAGCTACTGACTGAAACTGAAAAAATGTTTGATTGAATACGCCATTCTCAGAAAGTAATCGTTTCAATTGAATAAGTATTTTTGTGTTGGACAGTCTATCTATAAAGGAAGGTTGTAGGCTACATACTCGCAGCGACACTACGAGGGCCTGCATCTCAGCTTCCCGCCGCGAGGGGTAGGTGGGTACCGCACCAGTCACCACGCTTCCTTCTTTAAGTCTTATCATATCATAAGTTACGAAATCCTAAGCTACTCACAAGTAAATCGATTAATATTAAGGAGACGCATATTTTTATGAATACATATAATTTTTGTGTATATTTTGATACTACGGATGGTCAATACTGCGAATATTGGCGTGTCGGGGAAGGTGTGCGCACGCACAAGTGCACGTGTTTCGGATTTTCATTATAAATATACGGTACAACAAATTTTAAATTTGTCAAATTTACTTTTTTAAGTCTTAGATTCCTTTGTTTTAAATTGAATATAGTATAGTTGCTAATAAACTTTGTCTTAAGCCGAAGTGCTTAACTATGGTGTCATTTTAATTTGAAGAAATATTGATTACCTACTTTTAGGTAATAGAAGTAAAAAAATTTTGCGTACACTTTCCTTGACTTGACTTTGATATGCTAATATTCATTTTATATTGATTTATAGAATAATAATGCTTATTCTGAAATAATACTTTTATTTTCCCAATTTCACTATTATATTGCAAAGTGAGACTAAAGGTTCGAGTGCGCCCACTTGACCCCAGTACTACACTACCCACTACCTACATATGTGTGTATATCAAAAACTACGGAACTTCTTAAAGTTAGAATATGCCTCATTTAAGTACCATCATCTTCAGACATAACTTCAAAAAAAGACTAAAGATACAATCATTTTACCATGAAATTTAGCATTCTTGCTTGGAAGCCTAAATCAATGATCTTATAAAAATATTGGCCAATTATAAAAAATATAACATATATACGAGTACATGGCAAACCGATAACCTCCTTTTTTGAATTCGGTTAAAGATAACAAAGTTTATAATGCATAAGTGCATACATTTGTTAACACCAAAAAAACGTTAAAGAAAGGACTCAATCAGTCGCCAAGGCCGGTCACCTACGAGTACCTACTACGACATGCTGATATTTAGAGAGTTAAAGTAATCATTTTACAGTTGTACTCGTAAAATTGTAAATTATGAACTTAACCATACGGACTATTTCACACATTAATTTCTTTATCATTTATCTTGTATTTAAAAGAATAGAGTTAATTAAATAATTGTTTTGACAAGTTATTTGGTAATATAATTATAAAAGTAAACACTTTAGTACGGAGGGCGAGTGCAAGGCGTCGCGTAATTACAGAGCACGCACGTCTGTACGGTCGGAGGCGGAGAGAGAGACTTCCGGCCGACAGCAACCCGCCAACACTGCTAATTGCCCCCCAACACTTGCTACTATCATTCTATTCACACGCCTCTTCTATCGTATAATATTATATACTCGAAGAACGGGGTATATGGTACCGTCTCTGCCTACCTCATTCGCGTCGTCTGCTGCCATCTTAAGGGGGCTTATTTTATTCTTATTGCGTGACCTTCCTCCAGTGTCATTGATACTGTGTTCTTAAAGATTAACCGAGGTCTCCTCCTGCCTCTCTTACCATTCACTCTTGCGTCATAAATGTTAATTAATTATTTCATTGCATCTACAAGACCACACTGCTCTATTTGTAAAGTACTCGTAGTTGCGGAGACGACGAAGTGTGTCAGTTGAGTGAAGGAGGTCTCAAGAAATGTACTTTTGTTCAGAAAAGTGCGACGTCGTTTTGAAAACAAAACGGAAATAAAACTGAGGATAGAGTGTGCTCCAGCAGCCGAGTCCTCTCGAGGGCACTCCCGCGTCTGCTGCCTCCACCGCCGCCTCTGCGGGGCGACCCTCGTAAGGCGCTTATTAAGTTGCGCCACATTGCAAGCTTCCTTGTATGCATTTTAGAAAACATGTAAATGGCAACTTAAAGAACCAAAGAAAACAACTTTTGTGAATTTTAAGGTCACACACACAATATAAATTGCAAATAAGCAAGCCTAAAGTACCTAAACAATGGTATGTCTGGTAGGAAAAACAAATTCCATGGTATTTGTATTATACTCGTAAGCACGATAAAGATTTTGTAGATAACAAAATCAAATATGATTTTGTTATCTACAAAATCAAATATATAGAATCATTTGGACTCCAAAATAACCTTTTCTTTTTGAGTCCAAATGATCCCAGTACAAGTCTGTATTACTATTTAACCGCTTGATACATACTGGCAGGGCGGGCGGCGCGGTTTGCGCGGGGGCGGGGGTGGCGCGGGAGGCGCGGGGGCGCGGGGGCGCGGGCGTCGCATTATCATGCAAAGTTGCTTAACCCGCCGTAGCGCTGAGCGCGGCGCGCCCAACTTGTGCTGTCTGCGACCAAATTAAGTTCATCTTTCATTGCTTTTGCCAAAATTGCATTTTGTACATAAAAAAAATATTTATAAAATAGTAACGAGGGCTGCAGTTGGAGGGTTAAGAAAATACGATTTTTATATATAAACTTATATTGATGAAATTTTAAATGAAAAGTACAAAGTTAAATCTAAAACTAAACTATATCTAAGACTACTGCTTTCAATGTTAGAAAAAACAGTAATCTATTTACACCTAAATAAATCTAACTTACCCTAAGACTTAATTACTCCACGATGGAATAATAAGTGTTGGAAAAGAAGAAATTCCTTCCTCACCGGCGCCGTCCGATCTCTCTATTGTCAGCATTTTGTGGAGCTCGGCCGTCTACCAAACGGACACATTATAATACTAAATAAGTTACCCGCCTGTGACGCCTGTGACACCGAGCGCTAGGGGTGTGTTATTGTAACTAACACAAGCCATCGTCATCGTCAACCTTAAGAAGTCGTGGACACGTCCAATTCCCTTTTGAGCCTTCATCATCTGTCATCGGCTTAGATATGAATAACATTACAAACAATTCATTTTTTCTAATTTTAGCAGCAAATCATAACGTAAATCAGTAGTGTCGTGGAATTCTCCCTCTCCAGGTTGATTTCTTGGATTAGCAATTAACGAGGTGACGACAAGATGAATAATACAATTCTAGTTGGTAATTTTAGAACAAATTAAAAAACGTTTGGTCTAAACAAGGTACGGTAGGTACTTAGGTTCAGTTCATAAGACGTGATCTAATATTTTTAATTTTCTTTCCAATTTGGTAGGAAAACTAAAATAAAAATTTTAAAAAAAGGCGCCAAGGTCGCAGTGGCGGTTGTGGGTTCGATCCCCACTCCCGACCACGCAGCGATCGGAGCAGCAGGACCCAGCACATACACATTTAGGCCAGCGTTATATCGGTTGTAATTGGAATTTAATATTCACAGGAGTCCACTATGTTCCAGCGAGTTCAGGTAAAAATATTAACGTCTTTTAAATGATTAGTTACATAAGTGGACACGCCGAGGTGTAACCAGATTGTACAATAACAAGTGCGAGTCGGACTCGCCCGCCAAGGGTTCCTTACCAATTAGTCAACGGGAAGTACAACTTAAAAAACCTATAACACCTATACTTTTTTAATTATTCAGATTTTTCCTTTATTTTTATTTTAGGTTCTCACTTCGTGCCAAAGGAGACTGAAACGATTCCATACATTTTTGGGCCCAGAATGTAGAGATTAAAAGTGGTATGATTAGATTTAGGTACATCATTCCCTCCCTGAAAACTATATAAACTTTAGCATTCTGAGAGCTTACTTATTAGAGATTTGATAAAAGTGAGGTTAAGTTCGCAGCACAATTTCTTGTACATAAACTTCTATAAAATAGGTGATTACTGAGTTGTTTAAGCATTAATGTTTATTATTTATAAATAAAACACATTTAAATGAATATTTTATTCGTCTTCTATTATTATTAAAATGTCATCTAAGAACTGTGCAGGTGGAACTAAATTACTTTGGTACCTAGTCATACTAAGGTACCATATAATACTCAAAACATGAGCACAGTAGCCTACCGTTCGTCTTCCTTCAATACAATTGCAGTATTTCATAGCAATAGCTTCTCTTATAGCATGTCTCTATGTCGTATTGCAGTGTGCAATGGCTGTCCCACAATTCACACAGTGATTCATATTCATAACGTGGCGGGCGGGAGTCCAGTGGGGAAGCGAGGGTCGTACAAAGTAGGCAGAGTCAAAATCTGTGAGAAACAAAACAGTGGTCGTTGAAAATATCAAACAAACGGGAAAGCACTCATCATCTCAGCATCGACACGAACGTAATGAGTGTCATTTAAAATATGATTGATTTGAATATTTTATTGAGTTTTAATCGGTTAAGGATCTAAAACTATTTTTTTCATTTTTCTCCACTTTTAGTCAATCAATTAATTATAATTTGCTATTCTAAAAATGAAAAAAATGACATTTTTTTTAGACAACACCTCAACTCATTACATGTTTAGCCCAAAAGTTTAATTCTCCTTTTATAACTGTACGTTCACTATGTTTTGATTACACGGCAACTTTCATAAATGCAGCATGATCGACGTATAAATTCTTGTATCTTTTAATTGCGTTAACTTAATAGATTTTTTCTGTGCTTCAAGGGACCAAAGACCTGAATATACCCATGAGGGTAATTTCAGCTTGATATCTGTATGCCATCTCGAGATAAATGGTATTGACTGACGGACAGCCGGACAAAAAGTGATAAGTATCCCGTTTTTACCCTAAAAAGATTTTTGTTTTACTTCCATGTTTCTTAAATACATAATTTATTTGTTCAAACATCTTTGGTGGTTGGTGCGGTGATTAGTACAAATAAATAGTCTTTTGCAACACAAAATATTTATTGCACTTATGTTACAATAATAGTCCACACATAAATAGTCCACACATAAATAGTCCACACATAAATAGTCAACACATATAAAGAATAGAGAAGGAGTAAGAGTGAATAACTAAAATACGAGAACGTTGAAAATAGTGACGTAACTAATTAACTGGCCGTTAGAATAGCGAGCGACAAGGGATCCGCGTTAGTTGGATGTTTGCGACTCACTGGCTGGTGATTTGCGTCTAGCGACGATCTAACGCTAACGATCACCTGTTGACCAAATCACGCCACTCGCCTCATGTAGCAATTACGTTATAGTAAAAATTACGATTTTAAATAATATGAGAGTTGATATTAACACAATACAGTGATTTTAAATTAATAAATAAATATGTGTCATGTAAATAAATATTTAATAAATAAATTAGAATTAGTGGGAGTAGCCCACACAGCTATCATTTCTGTTTTAAAATATTAATCGAACTTTCACATTCAAAAATGATTTGCCCGTGATTGTAAACATTCTATTTTTAACACGCACTTTACGCTCCGATCTTGTCTTCAATTTCCATAAAAAACTCTTGTAATCCAAAGATTTCACCAACAATATTTTTATTACGCACCCGAGGGCCCTCAGGGGAAAAACAAGATTACTTTCTAAAGTATGAGCCGAAACGACGCTTAAGCGCGGCTAACTCAATTTACACGCAGTTCAGGCGGGGAGGGGGGCACGCTGGGCCCACCAGGAGACTCGATTATCAAAGTACGCGGAGGGTGATAATGGCAGAAATTACGGAGATGATTTGTGACCATCTGGACCTCTGCATTGTCATCATTTAAAACTAAATTAGTTCTAAATATTCGTTTAACCATACCTTGTATTACTTGCTTCCTAGTTGATTCTCAACCGTCTATGGCATTTACAATTGAGAAGACACCAATGATCAAAATTATTATATTTTGCGAATGAACATTGACCTTACAAATGTTGATGGCTTTGATGGCGAGCAAACAACCTCACGATTTACCATCATTTAAGAGTGGGAAGGACTATTTACTTGCAATTAATTCGAACACGACCCTCATATAACATACTTCCCGTGTGTTTGTGCATCACTTGTAAAACTCATCGCGTAGTGTAGAGAACAGCTGCACCTGTCGGTGCCTCGTGTTGAATGAACTATATTAAAGTACTCCTTAAGATTTTTTTCTATGTTTTAACAATCATCCTGTTGAATTTTATTGTCAAAGCAGGTCATAAGTTAGAATACGCGGAGCACTTCAAATAATAAAAACTGTTTGCGGACGTAATTGAATGTAAAATGAGTTCAATGAGGGCGGAGAGCGGAGATCAAGGCGACGCCGCGGGCTGCGTTTGTATGGCGTCTTAATACATTTGAGAGAAGTGCTGTCCGTGGACCCTCGCGCCCTCACAGCTCACAAAGCGTCAAAGATTTTGTTAGAAAGAACGAATGTACTTTGTATTTCGTTAGCTTTAACAAAGTAAAAGTAAACGAATGGATTATTATCTCTTTGTAATGTTTCATGTCAATGAGAAGTAGTAATCTAAGGCCTCAATGCGCTGTGCTGCTCTGCAACGCCGAATAAAACATATGCGTGCCTCGCGTCGGGCGCGAGTCGTGTTTCTAAAGATTATCCGGATTATCTGCACTCCGGTGACGTCGCGTGGTCGCACGCGTCTGTGAGCGTCTGTGAGCGTCTTTACATACTCAGTTGAACATAGCGATTATAATATGGGCAAAGAAATGGACGAATCTTTACATAGGTACTACGTAGTAGCCAATAACGAATAAAGAAACTATAAAAAACAATTACTTTAGTAGAACAATGCCTGTATATAAGATTATTAATAAAAAAAAAATAATAACGCTACCAAAAATAATAAAAAAGAAATAACAACAATAAAATTAAATAAAGCGGCCTCAAACCCATAACTTTATGCAAAAAGCTGAAAAAACTGAAACTGAAAAGTAGAAAATAACATTGAATTACTTCAAAGTGCACATACCTGCCCACACTGCAGTTATACACTCAAAAACTATTGATTACTTAACTTACATATTTAATAACATGTGAGTTATCTGTTAAGATTGTTTTGCCTTGGCTTAACATAAACTAATTCTATAAGATTATCTAATAACCTTCATTCTATCAACTTAATGTTCCTACGACGACCGTCGAGACAGAGGCGTCATTACATTATGACATACTCGTCAACGTTAAATTAAATGAAGTTCTCCACACATATAGAGTAACATGTAAATATCGTTTATGTAGTATATTTTCTTAACGGACCGGGACTTGAAATTACCAAACACCACGACGGTTCATTTATGGGTACCTACTGGTAACACATCTATCTTGACTACTGTTCCTCACCCTCGTGTCACCCTCGTGTAAACCGCCGCGTACGCGTACGCCGCCACTCACGCTCGATAAGTACTCTCAAGGTTCCCAACAGCCCCGCGCTTATGTCAGCGTTTTTTGATATTATGCGAAAGAGTGAATAATTTCCTTGCAACGCCGCGCGAGCTAGAGTGTGCGACAGTTGGATCATTTATCCGCCGCTAGCTGTCACAAAGCCGGTGCACGCTGAGGAACGTCTCGTATCTATTCTGATAAACAATATATAAAACGTGTACATATTACTACTTGAAATCAAAAGAAAGTAAAGTTTAATTAAAATTTTGTAAATATAACTTTTTCAGGCCCTCCCGGTCCTCCCGGCAAGCGCGGTAAGAAAGGAAAGAAGGGAGACTCTGGCGAGCCAGGACCTCCGGTATGTATTGTTTTACAACATTAAAAAAAAAATTTTGCATACAAACTTTGAACCCCTATTTCACCCCTTTAGGGTTAAAATTTTTCAAAATCCCTTCACGTTTCTACCATCAGTGGTTACGGCTGTGCGTGCGTCTTACCTCAGTCAGTGAGGACAAGTCCTTTTATATATATAGATAATACATTAAATATTATAAATATTGTTAGAAATCGGAAGCGGTTAGCGTTTTTTAAAAAATAAACACGATAAAACACATACCGTGACCGTCTATATGTTTCCAACGTACTCGGACAGAGGTTCCACGTAAACACTACACACCAGATACCTTCCAATCAGGGCTTCCGCGTTCCCATTCCCGTTTGACATAATTCCATTGCTTTTATTATCTTTTCAAAATCAATCAATTGTCCTAAATGTACCCACTTTTACACGAGTACGCTCACAATATATAAATATTGTACCTCGTACGTACAGTTGCCTCGTACGTTTACAAAATAATATATTTTTTTTCTTTTTTGTTCCATATGTATGTTTTGCTTGTTGGCTATATAACTGCTTAAGTATGTTTTAATTTCTTTGCAGGGGTTAATGGGAGCGCCGGGGAAAAATGGATTCCCGGTATAATTTTTTTTATTATATTTATTTTTTCTTTCTTTCTGTTATTTTTTTTTCATATCTATGTTTTTAACTATTTGCATAATTATTATAATTATTTTTCTGCAAATTGTAAGCTACTCGAATACTTGTGCTCGTTTAAGTAAAATATGTTCAGTAATGGTATGGTAATGTATTATCATCTTTCTTAATTAATAGTGTGATCAGTTAACTGACTGCAATGTTACATAATAGATTTGTGTAGATTTTGGTAAATCTTGTACTTGGGAGACTTATTTAATGATAGGTGTGTGGTGGGCAGCTCAAAGATACGGATTGACGTTTCAGGGGAGCAAGGGCGAGAAAGGCGAACGCGGCTTTATGGTAAGCGCCGGCCCCAGCCGGACCCCGTAGTGCCCGCCGCCCCTTAGTCACTGACCCGTGCTCTGACCGGCGTCGTCCTTACCGCTGCTGCCTCTAAACATCACTCCATCACATTCTTTTATTTGATCTGATCTCTGATGTCAGCAAGAGCACAGGCTCTACGTCAAAGAGAAGGCAGTCGTAAGGAGCCTGCCGGGCAACAACCCAGTAGAGCCCTCGGGCGTTAGTTACGTAGATCTCTAACACAGTGGGATTCCTGCTTAGTGGCATTCCGGTACGCGAACTGACCGCACTCAACTAACCTCTCGCTTACGCGTTTACTTCAGAGTCCACTAATAACAAGTGTGTTAGCCTTATTCTTCTGGAATAGTTTTCTCTTACTAACATATCTAGAGTGTTAGAGTGTATTTTTAACTTTTATTGACTAAAATATCAAAATATACAATGTATGGTATACATGTTATTAAATATTAATTTAAAATATTTCAGGGACCAATTGGCTTAGACGGACCTAAGGGCGACCCGGTACGTAATATCATACATATATTTTTTCCTGTTTCGTGCTATATTCAAGGAGACACCTCAATAGCAGTTAGATATTATATCAAATGATAATATGTAACGAGTAATGTATATGTCACCGTGAGATTATGAACACCGTTAGTTTAATCTTACCCGTCAATTTATAAACTATCCGAAAACTGGGAACCGACATCGTCAAACGCAATAATTCACGCAATACATTCAGTAGGCTCCGGAGCTACAGATTAGGCGATTTGAATATATAGACACAAGGCGTATTGGTAAATTTTGCTGTAAAGGCGACCAATCAGGGCCAGCGTTTAAAGAGTTCACAATTTTCAGATTGTTTATAAATTGAGGAAAAACATTAAATCATCACGGACACTTGCTTGATCTCACTCTCCCCTGCTTGACCTATGGTTCCCAAACGTGGTACAAGTACAAGTAACATGCTAAATAAAGTAACAAGCAAAATAAAGAAAAAGATAAAAACTTGTCAGCGAGCAATGGAAAGAAGCATGTTACACCTAAGAAAAATTCAAAAGATCAAAAATTTAATTTCAATGTTTCATACAATCCGATGCATTGTATAAAACATTGAAATTAAATTAAATGGATCGGCCCACAAGGAAGAAGAAAAGTGGGCAGGCGACAAAAACGATGGGCACATGACATAGTGGCCATTGCAGGAAAAACTTGATAAGACTAGCACAGGATAGAAAAACATGGAGAAAAATAGAGGAGGCCTATACTTACCAAGAGGTTCTTATAATTTTAGCTTAAATATAAGTAAAAAAGTAAATAAATTAAATATATATATATATGTAGAAGCATCAGAAAGGGCCTCAAAGCGGTCTTGGCTATCACTATTCATTTGTGGGCGTTGTAGCAACAGAGATGTTTAAATAAAAGCCACACTTATATTCTAAAATGTCCTATTACTCGTTTACATAAAAGTTTTCACAATAAATCTAACAACATTAACAATATTACAATAGATTAGGAGCCAATAGGTTAGTTGGGGAACATCTCACGCCATAGCTGTCAACCAATGACATCTGCTATATCTTGTGGCTACACCTACTACCGTATTCGAGATTACCCGCTCCATTTTAAATATTCTTCTAAAATAATCCATTACATAGATCAATTAAAATCGAAATGTAATAATTGTGAAATTATAATTAAAACTAATACAAAGCAGCGCGCCGTCACGGCCATCCTGCATCGTCACACGTCCTCGTGTGCATAGATTCAATCTGTGGACAATAAACATAGTGCTTTGCAATATAAGTCATTGCCACACAGGCTACTCGTTGCCACACAGGCTACTCGTTGCCACAGAGGCTACTCGTTGCCACACAGGCTAGTCGTTGCCACATAGTCTAGTCGTTGCCACACCAGCTAGTCGTTGCCACACAGGCTAGTCGTTGCCACAAAAGCTAGTCGTTGCCACAAAGGCTAGTTTTTTTTTGTTCGTTTTGTTTGTTTGTCTAAGCCACACAGGCTACTACAGGGTAAAAGGGGTATGTAACTACTTAACATGACCGTCATCGGCACATTCTGACTTTATTTTGTTGCTTGGAATCTCCGGCACTACTACGTTCTATTAGAATTGAAAGCCCGTAGTAATTATAAGGGTCTTTAAAATTTTGGGTCAAGCTTGGTTTGATGCAGCACATAATCACCTACTTAATTCTTTAACTTTGCTGTATGTTTATCAAACTAAACCTTCTCAGAAGAAGCATTAGCTTCTTTTGCTCGTATCGATTGCTCGATAATAAGATTCAAATCAAATTCATCCGTGGCTACTTACATTAAGTTTAGAGTCATAGAAACCTTTACTACTAACAATTCTAAAGGACTCGCCCTGGTTATCCTACTCATAATAGCTGCGCTAATGGCTATCTGATTGTCAGGTAGTGCATCTTTCCATGACCTATTATTATCTATTTCGACAGAGCTGACTTTATTAGAGAGCATTCGGCAACAGAGCCTAAACAAAATGAAAACTTCTCACCAGATTCATCTAAGAACTGATCCATAGCTAGTTGAATGGAGCAAACATTCACCCATCGTTCAACCCGTTCATCGCTTGCCCTGGTATCCATACTGATGCAGCGCATTGCGATGTGGCCGCATTCACCACACGTGAAGCAAGTTGGGGTAATCACCTTCATATGCACACCAACTTCCTTAGATGAGGTAGTATCTGAAATCTCACAACGTAAATAAGAAATTGCTATTACAACTACTATTGCCACAACAATCACTGGGTACGTGACCCTGCTTGTCACAGTTATAGCATCGCTGTGATGATTCTATTAGTGGCTTTTTCACTTCCATAGTCGAAGTAGTCTTCTCACCAAACGGGTGTCCTCTTTTTCTTTGAAACAGACTGGAGCGAGCATTTCATTCTTAAGGCGTGTTAGCATTTATAACATCATTAATTTGGTAATAATCTTAGCTGGCAGCTATCCTGCATGACATTCAATAGACATTATTTCCATACATGTTTATCCTCTAAATATTTCTGAACAGTGTAATAAGCTGTGCCCGGCATACGTAGATAAACAATTGTCCCTCCTTGGACCATCATTGAGTACTCGCCAAATATTCGCAGCTGGAGTTTCAACAGTATCAAATCTAGCTAAGAACAGATCTCTTAATTGTAGCCATTTAATTCCGGCAAAAACTAGATTGAGCAAGCCAAGATGACGCTGATCTCTTAAGCGCCTGAGCATTATGAAACGCTAGTTCCTAGGTTTTTCCTTTTACCAGTAAAACGGTGTCATCAGCAAAAGACACAATTTTTCCAACGTTTATAGGTAAGTTCAATATTAGGGTTAAAGTTAAAGGTTTATGCTGGTATATTCTTCTATTTTAGTACATTGCATTCTATTCGTCAGATAGCTTTCGAATAGTTTGTGTTCGTTACCCCTTATACCAAAATCACAGTTAGATTTTAACGAATTTATAATTATTACAACTTCAATTTCATGAGTATCAAGTAAAACGAACGACGATTTAATGTTATTTATTTGTGGTTTTCCACTGATATTGGGAGACCTTTTTTATCTTCTCGGCAAGATTTCTACCAATGCTGACGAAATATTTATTTATTAACTATGTCAACTGAATCTTGTGGGAACTTGAGTTCCGTATTAAATCAGAAGCGATATTCTTATTGTCACGAATACTTAACTTATTTTTAATACTTTCTATAATTTCTTATTATTTGATTTTGCTTTCACAATCTCGGAGTTGTCAAATTCTATCTTAACTCTTTTTGTGCCTTGCTCATTGTAATTATCAAATCACTGCCATAAATATGATTTTCTTGTAAACATATGTGACACCAAGTGTGAACGTCGTGGTCTGCAGCATCAGAATTAAACTTTGGTAACATTATTTTGCTTAATGTCAGATAGGCATGGCTCCCGTCAAATTTTGTTTCTGCATGTCAAAAATAAATTTTCAACTTCACATTTTTTTTTACAATTTTCACATCTTGTCAAATTTTAACATTCTTTTCTGTATTTTGTTCCTTATTCGTCGCTGGTAATCCCACTTCTGATGTAGAAGCATCAGAAAGGGCCTCAAAGCGGTCTTGGCTATCACTATTCATTTGTGGGCGTTGTAGCAACAGAGATGCTTAAATAAAAGTCACACTTATATTCTACAATGTCTTATTACTCGTTTACATAAAAGTTTTTACTATAAAACTAATACATAGCTGCGCGCCGTTATATATATATATAAACAGGGTGTCCCAGGAGTCAACGATAAGACGAAAGCAGGTGATAGACCAAGTCGTGACAGTTATGAGAAAAATATTTAAAAAAAAAATTGTCATGCATTTTTCATATTATATTGATTTTAAAAAATATCGGAAAAACCGACACCCTGTGATGATTTTTCAAGTCCTAAGACCACAAATATTACTGTTTCTTCATTTTTTTTTTCTGTAATGTGACCATGAGTAACCTTTCTATGAATTACAGCTTAAGATACCTGCATCAGTTTTCAATAAAATGTGGTGTTTTTGCCAAACATTAAATTCAAAATATTTACTACACCTAACTTTAACCGACTGCACTATAAAAAAAATGTACTGCACTGTTTTTGCAAGTAACTTTAAAAGTTTGCGCATTTAATCTGGATTCCAAAATGGTACGATACTTGCTGGATTACTTCTTTTTTGAAGAGAGAAAAATCGAAATACACGATAATCGGGATGACGTTCAGCATTTTGTTATCTTTTCCGATACATTCTAGCTGCAGCATTAGCGTTACATAACCATTCTCCACGAATGAAATGTATATTGGCAATGTGTCAAAGGCCGAGTATATGGCCTGCGAGAGCCCGGACTCGAGCACTATCCTTATAAGTCCTGGGCCAGGGCCATGGTCGGTTAAGCGTTGCCTGGGCTAAGTGGCGGGAGGTCACTAGTGTGGTCCGTGATCGCAGGATACCGTCCAAACGCTTATCCGGCCAAGGAGATCGTGATCGATGCCTCCAGACTCGTGCATGACGGATCCAAGGTACCTGAACTTTTTCGACTTAGGGGCTGACCCACGACCTATAAGGATAGTACTCAAGTCCGGGGTCTCGCATATATATATTATATGATGATGGACCAGAGATGACCGCCGGTTAATGCGTAGGAAAATGTGGAAATCTAAACTAGGACTATGGAATAGGACTAGGACTATGGAATGCAATTTGGATGGACTGGCTACTGGGCTATTGAATGAGACTAACGGACGTCCGCCGTTTATAATAGTCTCGAATTGAATGGTTGGCGGATGGTGACTCGCCTCCCACTAGATGGGTAACGTAGTACCTCGGGCGCAACATCAGCGTAGTCGGCTAAGGGTGTAGAGAGGTGTGCACCGGTTTGACCATCACGTGGAACTCGTGAGCGGGTTTCCTCGTTATTACGTAGATTAAGCACTTCCACCCTTTCGAGCATATAGCACTTGCGCTCCACTTTGTCGCCCAATAAAGGCCAGCCAGAGGCGGGGAACAGATTACAATTCCCCTCTGGGAGACTCAGGTCGCCACTCCCCAACAGCTCGCCACTGCCCTGCGGGGTTATTATTATAAATTGTCGTGTGAGATTGTAAACTAACCGTTTTTATAATTTTACCGTGGCATATACATAAGTAAACACATTCAGGGAAATTTAGGTGATATAATATGTATTAGATGATATAATATAAATATTAGGTGATATAATTTAGATGTTTTTAATGTACTTTCAACATATTTTTTTTAAATGTTATAGGGACGACCCGGAGACAAGGGGCAGAAAGGCGAGCACGGCAGTCCTGGTTTCGACGTCTTCTCAGCTGTCAAGGTATTTAAGTATAGTTGCCTTAGCAAATAAATACGAACAACATACGAGTACATATCTAAACGTTGGCAACTCTTACCCAACAAAGTTGTACCAATACGTAAGATACAATATACCATATGTTTATTGTTCCGGCGGTTACAGGGGGTCAAAAGATCAGTGGACAACTTTAAGATGAGCCCCTACACCACCGCGGAGATCATAGCCGTGAAGGTACCCCGCCGTAGCCGGCAAGCCTCTAGCCTCGCCTCTAGAGGCGACTGCGCCTTTGCCTTACTTGTTTTATTTCATTCGGGCAGCGGCAATCTTTTAGCTTTTGTTACAAAAAATATTTTGCGCTTTTTCAAATGTTTTATGATTTTTTAAATAATTTCATTATTTTATAAGTAGATAGGAATTTTGTATGAAATATTTATGTTTAGCTATTTTATTTTGTCTGACCTTACCTTTGGTGTGGCTTGTGTGTGTGTGTGTCGTGACTGACGCGGTGTGTGCGCAGGGCCTGCAGGCGGCCGGGCACAACATCTCCGCGCAGTCCATCATACAGCTCAAGGTGAGTGGCACAACCCGCCCATGCGCCTGCGTCTCTACTCTCTACTCTTTTCTAAGATTGAATTCGAATCTAAAAAATTAAATTAAATATATATCTTGCCTTCAGACTTATTTCTCACTTATTTCACCTACTTTTAGTTTTCTTTCAAAATCCACAAGAACTAAAAAAATCCTTCGCAAGCCAATTAATTATAGCTTGGAAAATTAATAATTTAAATGGTAAAATAAAAATTACAATAGAATCTATATTTAAAAAAAAAATGTATATAGGGAATTTAGAATAAAATGTAGAATCTGTCCGTCTGTTAGTCTGCATACTTATATGTACTGGCATGCTCCTTTTTATTATTTGATCAACATTTGCATGGACAAGTTATTTTTAGTGTTGTGCTAATTTCGTACTTAATAATGTTATTTTTGCATAAAAACAATTAACATTAAAGAAAATTTACAGTCAATTACGAGATGAGAAGTTAAAATTCTAATCTTATACCTTTGTATATTATAATGATTTATTAATACTTTCAACAATAATTAGTGCATGCTAAATAAAGAATTTGCCAAAATACTAGATGTAAGTCGATCGACAAAGTAACGGTAGTCTATGGGTAGGGGAACTCAGTTCTTACATACACCACCATTTTCAATGGTTCAGCAGATTTTTGGGAATTTATAATTTTATGGAAAAAAACAGATTAACAAACTCTCCATAGAGCTCAATAATACTCCTTTCGTACCATATAATAGTAAAAGTATCGCTCTATAATTCTTGAAAATAACAACGAAATAAAAAATATTATTTTAAAAGGTTAAATTCTAAAAACAATTCTAATTTCAGTTAAAAGTAAAAAATATTATACTATTTTTCTATAGTTTTTATATAAAATAATTAATTAAATTAATTAATATATATAATATACAGTTTTAAAATAAATTATATAAAAACTATTGATATAAATAAGAAATAATCTATAAAGTTTCATAAGGCTGGCTCATGGATTACATGTTAAGAAATTTAATTGAATCATGACACAGTAAAAAATGTTATTCTTATAATGAGAATTCTTATGATAGAATAACATTTTTATGTAAATGCCTTAAACTACTTTAAGGTAGTGTGTAGGGGACCCCTACCCATAAACCATCGTTGATCCATCCATCGAGCTACAACCCTATATATAATAAGATTATAATACATACATGTTTAAAATTCTAAGTCAGTTCCCCAATCATGTTCGAAAAACGCTTTCATTTTAAATGGTTTTTATTTTATTTTTATAAAAAAGTGTTTAAAAAGTGTTTTATAATGTGGGAAGGGAGAGCCAGGAGAGCCGGGATCCCCAGGCCCGCCGGGGCCGCCAGGCGCGGAGGGCATCGCGGGCGCAGAGGGGCGGGCAGGTCCCGCGGGGATGCCGGGGGCACCCGGCGCGCTCGGACCGCCTGGCCCCATAGGACCCGCCGGCCCCATAGGACCACCCGGACCTAGCGGCCATAAGGTACAATAATCCAATACTATAATAAAATACTTATTCTATAATACAAAAGTTCTTGCAATAATTTACATACTAGATAGCTCACACGCAACTAGTTAAGCTTGAACATAATACGTATAAATTAAATATTTCAGGGAGACAAAGGTGACAAGGGCGAGCGAGGCTTCACCACGACGCTAAAGGGCGACGCTTTTCCTACTGGCATCATCGAGGGTCCCCCCGGACCTCCTGGACCCCCTGGTAATATGCCTTTTATAGTATATTACAATTATGACCAAAAACTGTGAATTTAGAAATAATTGGTAAACTAGAAATTGTAGCTTTACCGCTATAAACATTTGTGAAATTAAGGAAAGCCAGATTATTATTTTCAATTTTTGTCTCGCTTAAACTTATAGTAGAACTAATTACTAATTACTTTAGTAAACACTAATATCACGCCGCTACCACTGAGTGTTCCACACACGAGCTTAGCTAAGAGTGGCTTATGGTTTTTATTTGCTTTTCCTAATCACTAGCATTAAGACGAATAGCGGAAAGATTCCTTTATAGTTGAATTTATGAACTTAATAATTAGCAATCTTAATCCTGTTCATTACATCAGCTCACATGTTACATATTTGCATCGGTTACAACATTTTGGTTTCCATATATATTTCGCCCGCAGGATCATTTACATGCTGAATTTGTATACAGTTTCTAATTCAGTCTTCTTTAATAAGAATTATGTAATCTTATACAATATCAATAACCGAAGATTTCAACATAGAATATATTCAAATAAGTCGAGTACAGTGGGACGCGCGTGTGTTTGTTGAAGGCGCGGAGGGCGCGCGCGGGGAGCGCGGCGCTGCGGGCGCGCCCGGCCCGCCCGGCGAGCGCGGGGCCCGCGGCAAGCGCGGCAAGCGGGTAATGCCCACCGACCTCTCTGTCTTCTCTGTCCTCCCTGGTCTCTCTCTTGTGTAGTCCAGACGGCTCCTCTCCCGCTCTGCCCTCCTAGGCGGGCTCTATCGCTCTCTCTGACGCGCAACCTGTCGTAACCTTCTACAATAATTCTTTGATTTTCTTTACTGTAAAATACTGCCCGTTTTTTTTATTCGAATACTCGGTCAAATATTTCACGCTTACACTTCTCTACATAAACAATTAGCAAAACGGTTGTTTAAAATAGAACTAAGCCTTGTATATGACCTTGTAACCGAATAAAATAGCGTTTCTCACGAAACCATTCCAAGGATTGCAACTCTGTCTTCTCGTCGACGCCGACGCCTGTCTCCACAATCCACGGCTCTTCGCATGAACATTAGCATAGAGCATGGCACGAGCACGCTTGCACGCGAGCACGCTTGCACGCGAGCACGCATGCACGCGAGCACGCTGGCACGCGAGCACGCTGGCACGCTAGCACGCTTGCACGAGGGTACTGACTATAGGTGTTTGCTAACATGGTGTTGCGCGTAAATTGAGTAGAGGTACAAATGACACCTAACGCTAGCTCCGCACTGTGGCGAGACGCGCGGCCGCGGCTCCGGCGGCAGCGGACCACTGCGCAGGTGACGCTTTACTTTATTTATATAATATTAAAAACAATAAAGATGGCGGTTGTCTTTTAATATTGTGTTTGTTTACTTGTGCTTCACAACGAGGGCTGCCAACAACTGATAAAAATTGCATCGAATTGTTCCTCAAACTTGGACTTTTATATTACAAATATTTAAGGACATTCAAAATTCAAATACTAAGAAATTAACGTTACAACTATTTTTAACCGACTTCTGTATATATTTTTTTTCTTTTTTATGTTTGTTACTTCAGAACTTTTAACTGGGTGAACCGATTTTAATGTTTTTTTTTAAAAGCTTCCCGTTTGGTCAATTTTTTTTTGGTCCATGTCTGACAATGGTGTCTATGAGAAATTCACATAAGTCTTAAATTTGCATTAGGTATGTGCGCGACAAATAGACGAATAACACAATGTCACGCCAACCGATTTTCATTATTCTTTTTTATTTATAAGAATATATTTCAAGGATAAGGAGGCTAGTAGAGTGATTATGGGATCCGGTTGAAATTGAACAAGTATGTTTTTTTTTGGTAAAAATTATAATCGTACTGTAATAGTTACAAGCAAAACATTGTTAAAATTGGTGTCAGAAGTGAGATTCCTCATCGTTGCATTTCTTTTTTACCAACTTCAAAAAAGAAGATATTCTCATTTTCAACCGACTTAAAAAGAGGGAGAGGTTCCCAATTCGCCGGAATACTTGTTATGTACATTCTTGTCAATATGCCAAATTGTTAGTTTGTACAAAAATAATACCTAATTAAAATTAAAGTTTTACATATATGACAACCAATACCTACTCGTCCGACATGCTTAAAAGGTCTACCTGTCACTTAAAATTATATTTTAACAAAAAGAAATACCGACTTCTAGCAACGAACTAAAAAGTGAAAAATAATTATAAAATAATTTTAATTTTAATATTCTCTAAAAAAAAAAAATTTATTTTTAAATAATTATAAAATATGTTTTTTAATTTTAATATTTTTTTAAAAATTATTTTTATTTTTAAATAATTTTAAAATAATTATTTTTCACTTTTTAGTTCGTTATAAAAATACACTATATTGTGAAAAGCATTGACTTTAGTCATAATTATGATATATGATATAAAGTGTGCATACGCTGTGACAGGCACCGCGGGCAAGGAGGGCGCCACGGGGCCGCGCGGCCCGCCCGGGCTGGACGGGCGCACCGGGGACCCCGGCGTGCCCGGGCCTCCTGGTAAACCAGTAAGTGGCAACTTTTTTATTTTCACTTATTTCAAATATTATTTCTCTATGCTTTATTTTATTCCAGTCGTAGCGCAGGGGCACAGAGCGTGACTGTAAGATCGACTGGTTGTGGGTTCGATCCCCACTCGAGGAGATGAAATATTTATTTAAATCTTTATTTACATTTCAACACAAGGTTCTCTCTGACTACCCTGCTGTGTGCGGGATACAGCGTGAAGCGAATTTATTTTATTGATTTTATTGATGTGTAATTGGGACTGTCACTCGTCATACACTTACTTCACATTGTACTACAGGGTGAGACCGGACCGAAGGGCGAGAAAGGTGACTACGGCGACATGGGGTCTCCGGGCATGCTGGGCGCGCCGGGGCTGCCGGGCCCGCCCGGGTATCCCGGACTTAAGGGCGAGAAAGGCGACAAAGGAGACTCGGTGAATAACAACATATACTTTATATATTTATATGGCTTTCAGACTTCTATAGCTACATTCACACTCTTACGTCTCGTGTCCCGGAGCTGTCTCCCATTAATGCCCACAGAGACGTAATTGATCATGTTACCGGCAGCGATACATTTTACAAAATTGGTTCCAAATTTTTACAGTTCTATTATTTTATAGTTGGATTTGTACAAAAAATATAACTACTTAAATATATAATAGTCAGCTTCACGCTGTATCCTGCACACAGAAGGATAGGCAGAGGGAACCTAATGTTAAACACTCCATTCACCACTTTCCGCTGAATTCTGGAGGCGTGAAGAAATGGAAATATACATTTTATATAAATATTTCATTTCTTCGACTGAGAATCGAACCCACAGTCAAAATTTGTGTCCCTCCGCCACGACTGGCCTCAATGTATAATTGATATATAATATATTTTAATGACATTTGATGATAAATGGAACGTCCTAACCGCTCGCTCTGTTCCCGGTCGCGACGCGCGGCCCCAGCAGAAGTACCGGAAGCTGAGACGCAGGCAGGTAACTATCCTCTCCGACACTCACACGCGCGCACTGACTCACGCACACGAGCACACACGCACACACACTAGAACAATGGTGTACAGTAGTTATGTAAGAAACGAGCACACAACGTGGAGCACGTTGTGTAATTTCTTTCATATCTTACCAAGGCAATATGAAGAATTACTGAACTACCAGAATACCCATATGAGTGTATCTCCGGAACACCCCGAGCTGTTAATCTTTATGCCCACCGTTGAACTTGCAGGGAGACGGCACCGGCTACGAGCTCTACGGACACGAAATTGTAAGTTTCTATTTACTTCTAGACAATATATAACAATATTTATAGTTAAGTAGAGTACATTTTTAACTGAATAATTATAAGATTCTCGTACTTGGTTAACTAACGTACAATACGAGTGACTTGATGTACCTATAACAATATTCTTCTTTTACTTTGTAAGGTTTTCTTTTTATGTTATGCTCGAAAAGTAAACAAACATATTGACTTTTTACGACTCGTTTACACCTGACATTGGTAATTTGCTGTTCGGACGGTGTATGGCCCTATAGTCTACCATCAAAGTGAGCCTTTGTGATCTGTGATAAGATCAGAAAAATCTTTGAGAAGAAGAAGACTAAGAAACGTAGACTTGCTCAGGGTCCTACTTAAGAAAGAGAAGGCCGCCATCTTCGACAATAACACTTCACAATACCGGACCTTATCTGCAAAGGATATGGGAGAGGAAACAACTCACGCATACTCACTATCAATGAATCTCAGGGATTAACATACGAGTCTGTAGTCGTTGTGCTCACTAGGCACAAATGAATGCATATACTGCACCGACGCAGAAGAAGACACCGTCGGCAGGTTCATCCGTCAAGCCACCGAATCTTCAGTCACTGATATAATAGACTATAATCTACAATTCAAATTCAAATATTTTTATTCAAAATAAAAAATTACAAGCTTTATTTTTTGAACGTCAAATAATTTACCACCAGTTCACTAAGGTTAGTGCCTCAGACTTGAGAAGAACCGGCGCAAGAAACTCAGCGGGACTTATTTTTTTTAAATTTAAAAAATAAATACATATTTAATTATTTTGACAATGATACCTTTGAAACAGTCTAGACCTAGCATTTCATTCCTTAGGCGTGTTATCATTTATAAAATCATTAATTTGGTAATAACCTTTAACACACAAATGTCTTTTTACATTTTTTTTAAATCGTGATATAGAAAATTCTCTGACGTTTTCTGGGATCCTATTGTAAAAGCGTACACATTGTCCCATAAATGAATTACGGATTCGATGCAATCGAGTACACCAAGCTTAAGCCTTTTTCTAGAAATAGGCTTAAACTTAGTGCATATTAATACTTGTATTAATATTATGTACATCCCTAACTTTGGAAAATCATTAATTCAAATTCAAATTCAAAATATTCTTTATTCAAATAGGCAATTATTATAAGCACTTTTGAATCGTTGAATGAACATATGAACAAAAAGCTACCACCGGTTCGAAAGGCAGTTCTGTTGAGAAGAGCCGGCAAGAAACTCAACAGTTGCTCTTTTCAAAATCAATGGTACAATCTATAAACATTAACTGGCAGCTATTCTGCATTACATTCAATAGACATTAATTCCATACATGCTTATCCTCTAAATATTCTTGAACAGTGTAATACGCTTTACTTGTTAGAATTTTTTTTACAGATATTTTAAATTTTGGTAGTGGCAAACTAAGAATACACTGCGGAATTTTATTATATACACGTATACTCAGACCCATAAAGGATTTACTAACTTTTTGGAGGCGAAAACTTGGTGTAACAAGCTTATCTTTATTTCTCGTTCCTATCGTATTACTGTCACTATTTTTGCTATGACAATGTATATTTGCCGGACAAAGAGAATGTTATAATATACAAATTGGGAAGCAACTGTAATAATACCTGCATCATAGAAAACATCTCGCAGAGAATCTCGAGCTTTTAGATTGTAAATATATCTGACGGATCTTTTTTGGAGAATAAATATTGAATTGATATCTGCAGTACTGTCCCATAGCAGCATTCCATAAGATAAAATACTATGAAAATTGCTAAAGTAGACTAGTCGGACAGTTTCAACGTCCGTCATTTGTATTACTTTTTTAATTGTGAACGCGGCAGAGCTGAGTTTATCCGCAAGTGCTTCCAGATGAGCATTCCACTGGAGTTTGGAACCTATAGTTACACCTAGGAAAATAGCTGATTCCGACAAATTAAGAGCTTCTCCTTTAATTAGTAGACTCAAATTATGTTTTTTAACATTTTGTAAAGTAAACTCAATACATTTAGTTTTTTTAGCATTTAACATTAGATTATTAACATCAAAGCAATGTTTTTCTTAACATACATAAGATTTACAAAAATATATTGAGATGCAACTGTCAATATTTGATTTCTTTAAACTTTCACCTCAAGGAGTCTTTAAGGCCGTAGTTATAGATAGCACGAATAGCTCGCCTCTGCAGGACAAATATCGGTTGAATACTTGAAAGTAGCTGAAGTAAACAAGTCGAGCCGCTTCCACGTCAGTTCATGATCTAATTTTTTTAACCGCGAAAGCTGCTGAGCTAAGTCTATTCGCCAATCTATCAACATGGTCCCCACTGTAATTTGGAGTCTACAGTGATACCGAGGAATACCGTAGAATCGACAGGATCTACGGGATCAAGATTCAAGAGTACATAGGCTTTTACATTTTTTGTGTCAGGTGTTCTAAAAATCATGCATTTATTTTTCTTACTATTCAATAGTAAATTATTAACACTGAACCAATGTACTACATAATATTTGCCGTCTTTTAATTTTCAAAATCAATCATTCATTGCAGTGTCATCAGCAAACAATACTATCTCTTGGTTCTTTTCAACTATATATGGTAAATCATTTATATATATTAAAAAGAAAAAAGGACCATGAATAGTCCCTTGTGGGGTCCCCATGCTGATTAATGATCCAAGAGATTTCTTGTCATCCACGTCAACCCTCGGATCTCGCATAGAGACCAAGAAACGATAAATAAATTAAAAAGTAACACAGAATATGGAACCCGAAACAAGGCAACGCAACCACGGGAATAGAGTAAACCATACCAAATTCAATCTTCAGTTCTTCTGTTGTGTAAAAAAGTATATTGAAATATAAGTTTAAAAAGTCTAATTCACAAAAAAAACAAAAGGAACGAAGAGCAGAAAAGGATACCGACCACCAATGTCCGTGGTGTATGTCCGTTACTCCCTTTTTGATTTGTATGAAAGCTGCATTCTTCACAGGTGCTATTGAATTTCGGTTTGAGTCTTAGTTAGACTTGTATAACGAAATAACAATAATGAGAAATGCCATCGAATTGCGATGAGCGCGAGCCATTCAAGAATAGTGTAAATGAAAATTGTAAGGTGATATTTCATTGATTTTTATTTCACATGTACGAGTATATTGAAACTAACGAGCGAAAGTTATTTCATTATCAAGGAAATTTAATGAAGGTAATCTTCAAATGTAATCATCTAATTTGGATGTATACTTTTCAAGAAAATGTAAAATTAAAATTCAACATTCTCTTTTCGACCGCAAGGTTAGGCTCGATCCCGAGGGGCCGAAGATGTCCTACCGTACAGTCACGTAGTGTTCATAATTTAATGTATAATCTGTTAGCAAACAGAAGCGCCATATTTACTTTCTTATTCTTATATGTATAGATGAAGATTTTATACTGCTTATACTTTTCTGAGCGTTTTTATAGTAGCCAGTGGTTAATAGTAATTGTTCGTGTACAGATGATGGGTCCCCCGGGAGCGCCGGGGCCGGCGGGGGCTCCGGGCGTGGCGGGGCCGCCCGGCATCAAGGGCGACAAGGGCGAGCCGGGCACGCGCGGCAAGGCAGTACGTGCGCGGCGACGCGGGCACTTGCAAAAGTGCTCGTTGTAAACATTTATCTATACCTACTTATTACGTTGTTTCATGCATGAATTGCTATTATAAATAAAATGTTTAATTGAACGACTCACAGTCACATATTGTACCGCTTTAGTTTTCTTACTTTTACTTGTACATATTTCACAATGAAACTTTGCTTACAATTACAGGGAGAACGCGGAGAGAAAGGTGACCCGGGGCCGATGGGATTACCGGTGAGCTACCTTCTTTACTTAAGTTAATAAATATGGTCTACTTTATTGGAGTAAGTTGAAGTTTAGAATTGGCGTATCATTTGCAGGGGCCTGTAGGTCTGCCGGGCGAGGCGGGCGAGCCGGGCCGTCCCGGAGACTCCGGGCCGAGGGTGAGTGTAGACCACGTCCTATATGACATCATGTCACACTGACACGCCTGACCGCCTTCATCCTCTGTTGCAAAATATTATTAATCTATCATATCGCGCCAAGGACGAGGACAGAGGTCGCGCGTGTCGGTGGCGCCTCACTGCCCACACTTAGACACACTAACCGACTAACCGACTGTAGAGCGATGATAGAGGATGAATATAGTGCATGAGCGTCGTTCCGTCCTCGTGCGGCGTGACGCTGTCACGGTGTCTGTACTAACCAGTAACGGGTCGGTGTGGGCGCAGGAGAACCGCTGGCCGCCGGACTTCGCCTTCACGTAGTGAGCGCGCGCACGCGTCACGCGCGCGCCTCCCCCTGCCGCCCGCGCAACGCCGCGCGCCCCCGCCCCCGCACCCGCCCACGCGCCCTGCGCTCCGGCCAACTCCGAGCCGCTCCTGCGACGCCCATGGCCGACATTGTAAATTGTAAAATTTGTACGTAACTAGAGTAAGGGTTTCTATAATAAGACGTTACCAAATTTTAATATAAGTGTTATAAATTGTATAAAACAATATTTTTCATGATTCTAGATAGTATTTGTAATTACAGACCCTCTGTCGCGATCACTCGGCCACCGCCACGTATATATAGTACGTGATACGTGATCGACGACACGAGGGATTATTCTGTAATTGATGGCCATATCTGTATGTATAACGTTAAATACATTTCGTCGAATGTTTAATGTCACCTGTTTAATGTTGTTCTACTGTATATTGTACTGTAAGCTAAGCCCTGTTCTCTCGTCCTGTGCGTGTACTCGCCCTTTCTATTCGTGTGTTAATGTATATCTAAGGAACGACCCGACGTCGGCGCTCCGTCCCGGCCGCGCCCTGCCTGCACGCGCGAGCGGCGCTCCTCGCTAGTGTGTCGTCACCCGTGTGTACTCGATGTTCTCATTACTATTGTTCTTTACCAATGTACAAAGTTGCGACAACCCCTAGGTTAAGCGCGCCTCTAGCGCGAGCGCCGACAGCTGCGGCTCTATGATACCCTTCCTGTATTTCTATCGACATGTCGTACTGCTATAAGTGTACCTATTACTAATGATACTTATTAAGCGTTTAGTTTTTTTATAAAAGAAAAGTTGTCATTTGTACCATACTCACGAAAACGTAATATATTGTTGTTCACAGATTATTTTGAAGCAAAATAAACGATTGCATGTCGTGCATATTTCGATCTTTCATTTATTTTCTATTCCATTTCACACTCCTCTTCCATTTCCTGGCTCCGAAGTGTAATGTGACGTGGGTCGATGTGCACCCTGCATGGGCCGGCGGCATCGTGGCGGCGCATCCAAGACTATCATCACTTATCTATATACAGTATGTCTGTCTGTTGCATGAACCCTTTACTTGTGCATTCGATTATTACAAAGCCGAGAGGTAAGCTGATATCTCATTTATGCTTCTAAATATCTCAGCGAGCACGAGTTACATTAATGTAGGCCGTAGTGACGCTTATACTGACTCGACCGTTGTTGCTCCACAGGGCCCGCCGGGACTCGACGGTATGAAGGTGAGTGTTTCGTCACTTCTATGTTCTTACTCTTAATATTATGTACATAACTTATGGTAATGTTTCCTTGTCGAATTCGAGCACTAATAATCTTTTGTATGACAATTACTACATGGTGTCTGGAGACCGTAGTTACTGTTTGTTGGACTAACACTGAGCAATAGTGAATGCGTGTGGTGTGCGCAGGGCGCGCAGGGCGAGCCGGGCGGCAAGGGCGAGCGCGGCGACCCCGGACTGCCCGTAAGTACCCAAGCTGTTTCCTGAATATTATAATTGGTACCCATTTGTTATTTATTTAATATGACATAACTAAAATTTTGTTACCACTAATCTGGAATTGCAAAATTTCAGGGAACTGACGGAATACCGGGTCAGGAGGTAAGTTGCCAGACCGCGGGCGTAGAGCTACATGAGGTAACGGATTCTATATCTGCTAATGTGTTTTTTTACTCGATAGGGGCCGAAAGGCGACAAAGGATATAAAGGAGAGCCCGTGAGTAGACAATCTGCTTATTAGTTCTGTTTACTTCTCAGTCACGCTCACGCCTTACTCACCACTAACTTTCCCTTCGCAGGACATCCCGCATGAGTAGAACTAACCCTGACACACGAGACAAGTAGTGAGGACTTTGCTTCTCCAAATATTATATAATAAGCTTTGATATAAACATGCGTGCTAAGCACAGACTTGCATCAAACAACCAAGTTGTGCCACACGGTATCATCAAAAGTAAATAAACTAATAAGTGATTGTTGGCTATTGCTATTGCGTGGTAACTGGATTACTTTCCTGATATTTCTGTGGCACACGTTGTCTTCAGCGCACGGAGGTCATTTTATGCTTTATCTCTTATAATACACAAAACATTTAACGGAAATATATTATGTTTCACACACGGAATAAGTGTTCATGTTCATAAATGTTGTGAACATATTAAATAACTTGTATTTGAGCGAGAGATGAAAGCATAAAAGAGGGCGGCAGTCCTCCCCCTCCCCGTAATAGAGCGCGAGTAGTAACGAGTGGTACTGCGCAGGGGCCAGCCGGCAAGCGCGGCCGCAAGGGCGACAAGGGCGCGCGCGGCGAGCAGGGCGTGCCCGGCCTGGACGCGCCGTGCCCGCTCGGGCCCGATGGCCTGCCGCTGCCGGGCTGCGGCTGGAGGCCCTCCAAGGTACGCGAGCTGTTCACTTAATTGATTACTAGTGTTTAGAGAGAGCTTTCTAACTCCTAACAATATAAGCTACCGCCATTACTAACTCGAGCTTCTTGGACTCTCTCGACGCACCGGTGATTCCTTAGTTTTGCTAATCCAGCAGAGGAATGAAAAAATATAAAATTGTATATTTGGTCGCGAGGGTCCATGCGGGCGTCGCGCTAATAGCGGGTAGATGGCCAGAGGGAGTAGTGGGAAGTAGTTGTCGGTGTGGCAGGAGGCGGCGCGCGAGGAGCGGCCGGGAGGGAGCGGCGCACGCTCGGAGGAGGAGGAGGCTGAGGGCGAGGGCGAGGCGGAGGAGGCGGGCGAGTACGACGCTCGCGAGGACGAGCTGGACGCGCCGCGCGACTACGACGACTACACTGACAACGCGCACCACGAGGCGCACCGAGACTGACCCCGGCAGGTGCGCTGTACTCACCACGACCCACTCTACATGACCCACTCTACATGTTTACTTAAGAATCAGACAGAAATCACTATAAACACTCAATTGAGAATTTCGTTATAATTTAAAAAAATGCCATCTTTACAAAATTGCTCGAAAAACATACATTAACGAAAGACGTTTATAGTCTGTTCTATTTATCGATCTGTTTGTTATACGTTGGGTGTTATCGCCCAGCGAGTGCTGGTCGCACTAGAGCTACTGTGGTGCCTACGGTACAAAATTACGTATTCACTCTCGTTCAAACACAACATGATCTATCTTTACTAATATAATAAAGCGGAAGAGTTTGTTTGTTTGTTTGAAAGATAAGATCTCTGGATCTACTGGTCCAATTTACTATGTTTTTGTTTTGTATGAAAGCTGCATTCTTCAGAAGTGCTATAGGCTATATAACATTACATTGCACTTATGTACTAATAAATTAAAATACTTTCTAATTTGACATGCAATTTATTCTGCCATGTTAATAACAACCGTCGTTGCTAAGCAACGGTTTGCAAAGTTTGTTTGTTGTTTTAAGAAAACCTGACCCAAAATGAACTTATATTTTGATGGATGAATTCCTTATAAAAATAAATATAAAACTCACTTTTAGCATTTTATCTAGATTGAAATTATTGTTTATTGTATAACATTCTAATCAATAATTAAGGAGATGTCACTGATTCGAAATAACCTAGCTTTCGAGCGGCATAGTATGAATGACGCGAACGGGCGGATGATGTTGACGGTTTTATAAATTTTCATACATTTTCGAACTATTGTTAATATTTATGTAATTAATTGCTGTTTATAATTTATTTAAACTACACTTTGGTTCTCTTCTTATTTTATTTGATATTGCTCGCAAAAAATAACCTATTTAATATAGAAAAATGTTTAGTTATTTCGTAGACTCGATATCTACGAGTATGTACGCACGCACGGAAAACTATAGTTACTTTTCTAATATTAAGAATATCCTTTAGTTACTTTTACTTCTTTTGTTGATTCATTTCAATAACTCAGATATTTTTTATAATAATATGTCTCCACTTATTATTCTTTTTGATTATTTCGGCTTATATTTTCTTACTAATTCTATTGAAAACTGAAAATAATTTGAAATATTCTTATAGTTCAAGTTTAGTATNCCCCCCCCCCCCCACGAGCTTTATATTTCGCTTTTTTTTTAATTGTCAAATTAGTGTGTATGTTTCTTTGTTTTACATCTTTTTACTAACTTTTTAATTTGATTTGCACAAGCATAGAAAAATAAAATACTAAATATCAAAAGTACATGTAGTAGAATTTAGTAAAAAAATTCTCGTGTCCTCTAGGGAGAGAGAAAAAAGACGACGGGATAACAAATCCGTGATCCGGCTGAATAACGTACTTCTACCAGATTATCTAGTACTACAGCCAGAGCGTCATCTGAAGCTTCAAGCATAAGCTTAGTTTCAATATATATAATAATTTATCATCATGAGCTAGTAGTTCACACGCTATAGTAATATTAGTTCCGCGTATAAAATAAAATAGACTGAGATCCCAGGACCCCCAGACCTACGTTATTTTAGTAAAGCTGAAATTTTGAATATTAATAGTCTAATAAGTATGTAAGAGTGTATGCGTACTTACTAACTTGAAAGTGAGGCCCTTTCAAAGACAGCGCCAATTTGAGGTACACGCTCACCTACGTTAAAGTAAAAACGCTCGTATTTAAGTATGTTTTTGAGCAAAATGTAAAAAATATATATATTATAACCAAACCCTTTACGTAGGCTTTACTTTTGCCAGATGTTCTAAAGGTTGTTTAAAATTGGGAAAAATTACGCTATACTTCTTCTTCTTCTTGGCATTAATCCCGGCTATTTCCAGGGTCTGCCTTCCTACTCAACCTACTCCATTTTGCACGGTCTTAAGTGCGTCGGTCCGTGCGTGCGTCCATTGACTCTCATGCCCTGCATCACAACATCCAACCAGCGCTTCCTTCGGCGTTCGATAGGTCTCGTAGGATTGAATAAGAACGGACTAAGAGCCGAGCCCTGGTGAACCCCAACTGTAGTCGGGAAGGGTCTAGTGTCGCCAACAGCAGTCCTAACCATAGAAGCGGAATCGTGGTACATGCCTCTGATAATCTCAATATAGGCCTCAGGGATCCCTTTGGATCGCAATGCCCACCAGATACACTGACGAGGCACACAGTCAAAGGCCTTCTGCAGATCTAAAAAGGCCACGTGCAGAGCTCTCCTTTTTTCCCTGTATGCCTCCATCAAAGTTCTGAGGGCGAAAATGGCGTCCATGGTGCCCGATCCTGGCTGAAATCCATATTGAGACTCAGAGACAGTACACTCTCGGCGGAGCCTGAAGTCGATCATGCGCTCGAAGAGCTTCATGGTATGACTCATAAGCTTAATGCCCCTATAACTACCACAATCTTGAACACTGCCCCTTCCCTTGTAAATAGGGGTAATAAAGCTAAGCCGCCACTGATGCGGCATCTTACCAGTGTTCAAGATATGGTTAAAAAGGTCAGTAAGCATGAGCACACCAAGAGAGCCCAACGATTTCCACGCTTCGATCGGAATGTCGTCAGGTCCCACCGCTTTTCCGTTCTTCATGCGTCGAAGGCAATTACGTGTTTCGTCAAGGGTTATTGGGGCAATAAGTTCGAGGTTAGGCGGTGGGTCGTGATGAAGACTGCATGGGTGCTGAATATTCAACAACTCCTGGAAGTAGCTTCTCCACCTCTCCTTCACAGAGTCATGAATACAGTGTAGCGTGCCCTGGGAATCTCTGACGCAAAGACATTTTGCGATATCTTGCGTCGCTTTATCCCGGGAACGTGCCAGTTTGTAAATGAGCTTCTGCCCCTCCACAGTTTCAAGTCTGTCATACAATGGTGACAAACACTTACTGCGGGCTCTGGCTACAGCTCTTTTACTGGCACGTTTAGCTACTGTGTACTCCTGTCTGTCTTCAGGAGAGTTGGATTCCTGCCACTTCTTAAAGGCAGCCTTCTTTTCACGAGTCACTTCCTGCACCTCGTCATTCCACCACCATGTCTCCTTGTCGATGACACGTCCTCCCCTAGAAAGGCCAAGAACTCGCCTGCCCGCCGCAATGATTGCCGACTGAGCCCGATTCCAAGCATCCTGAGCAGTCTCGGTGATAGTCGAAAATTATGACTTTTCACCCCTGCCAGGAAGTCGGTCTGCATCGGTCCATTCAGCAACCACCATTTGATCCGAGGGCTACGCTTCTCGGCTACTTTCTTTTTCGGAGGTGACGTTAAAGTCCATGACAAGAAGACCGCCTTGAATTCGCCTGGAATGACCTTACAGTTAGTTACCCTGCCCATATGACACCGTCTTGTCAATAAGTAGTCAATTTGAGTTGAGTGGGACCCGCTCTTATACGTGATAAGGTGCTGAGGATTCTTTTGGAAGGACGTATTCACGACGGCCAGATCAGACGCAATACAGGTTCTCAGAATGTTTTCTCCCTCTGCATTGCGAAGACCGTGCCCAAAACCCCCGTGAACACGTTCATACGGCTCAGCAGCCTTACCGACGTGCCCGTTCAAGTCCCCCCCAACTAAGACCACTTCGGTAGACGGTACAGCAAGTAGAACCCCTTCATATTGCTCCCAAAAAAATCTCCTTTTCGGCCGTGCTACATCCCGCCTGGGGAGCATAGGCACTGATTAAGTTTGTGGTAACGCCCTCAATTAGTACCCTCACCCGCATCAGGCGGTCGGAGCGACGGTCAACTTCAAGGAGCCCATTCTGAAGCTCTTCAGAAAGCACTACCCAACCCAACGTATATAAGCCGGTAACCCTGTCCGATGTTACGGGACTTATTGCCCTTCCAGTGTGTTTCCTGGAGGAAAGTACACTGGACCCGACGTCTCATGAGTACATCTGCGAGTTCCATGCATCGTCCGGTCAGAGAGCCAATATTCCACGTTGCAAAGCGGAGTTTCCGTCTGGGTACTAGCGTCTTCAGCCGTGCCCGTACGTGACACGTACCACCCACTTGTCGCAGGTGTAGGGCGATGTGCCTGCGCGTCGTTTTACGGCGACGCCCTAGCCGTACCCAGTCTTTTCTGTTGTCGGTTCATTTAAGTGGCGGTTGGCGGTTTTAAATGGAGCGACTGCCGTCTGACCTCCAAAACCCCTTGTGGGGAGAAACCGAGGGGAGGGAAAATAGAAAGAAGGATAGGTAAAAGAAGGAGGGAGCTAAGGAAAACAGGAGAAGGGGGGAGGACACCATTCTTACGGACTGGATGAGGATATAAGAGTGGCGGCTCGAGGATCCGGGGTCGCGTACCCGTATGCCCACAAACTAATATCGGACAGATATTAGTCAGGGCATCCTCTGGATAAGGCTGATTTAGAATTTGTTTGATCAAGGCAATTTGCACCATTTGGAGGCCACCCAGGACCCAGGACACAAAATTGTTATCTTATACTTTAATATTATTATATCTAATAAATTTACATAAAAAATTGCATGCAAGTGTAAATACAAACATTAATACATGTCAACGTACAATCATTTAAATTACTCTTTGAGAAACAGTTTTAAATGTTAAATTATTGATTCAGGTAAGGATTTATAATATTATTTAAAAATAAATGTAATTATTGCATATTAAAAAAGACACCCAAATCGAATCGATTAAAGCAATATCGAAATCGAACCCAAAATAATTAATAGAATAAATGAATTGAATATCGATTCAAAAATATTTTACTGACAACCTCCTCCTTGTTTTGAAAGTCGGTTAAAAATACAGATTTATCACAAACAAACTCAGATTTATTATAAGTATAAATAGATATATGGATTGCTTTAATATATATAATATATTAAAGCAGGATAAGTTGAGTTAAAACAAAGTAATTGGTGAAATTTTCAACTAAATCGGTTCAGTACTTTCGGAAATTAGCGTGACCATACATACAGACAGACAGACGAGAAATTAAAAAAATATATTTTTGCTTTCTATTATTATTTTAAGTGCCCCTCTATCCATTTCAGTTAAAGACACTAAATATACAGACAAAATATTTTTACCGTTTTATTTTAAGTATAGATATAGACAAATTCAAAATCAAAATATTCTTAATTCAAATAAACTTATAAAAAGCACTTTTGCATCGTCGAATGAACATATGAACAAAAAGCTACCACCGGTTCGGAAGGCAGTTCTGCTGAGAAGAGCCGGCAAGAAACTCAACAGTTGCTCTTTTCAAAATCAATGGTACAATCCATTACATTAGTTGGCAGCTATCCTGCATTACATTCAATAGACATTAATTCCATACATGTTTGTCCTCTAAATATTCTTGAACAGTGTAATAAGCTTTACTTGTCAGATTTTTTTTTACTGATATTTTAAATTTTGGAAGTGGCAAACCTAGGATACACTGCGGAATTTTATTATATACACGTATGCTCAGACCCATAAAAGATTTATTAATTTTTTTGAAGCGAAAACTTGGAGTAACAATCTTATTTTTATTTCTTGTTCCTATCGTATGATTGTCACTATGTTTACTATGACAATGTATATTTTGTCGGACAAAGAGAATATTATAGTATATAAATTAGGAAGCAACTGTAAGAATACATATTTGAAAACATCTCGCCGAGAATCTCGCGCTCTTAGTTTATAAATATATCTTACTGCTCTTTTTTGGAGGATAAATATTGAATTTATGTCTGAAGCACTGCCCCATAGCAGCATTCCATAAGATAAAATACTATGGAAATAGCTATGGTAGACTAGTCGGGCAGTGTCAACGTCCGTCATTTGTCTTCCTTTTTTAATTGCGAACGCGGCAGAGCTGAGTTTATCCGCAAGTGCTTCCAGAAGAGTGTTCCAGTGGAGTTTGGAATCTATAGTTACACCTAAGAAAATAGCTGATTCCGACAAATTGACAGTCTCTCCTTTAATTAGTAGACTAAAATTGTTTTTTAACATTTTGTAAAGCAAACTCAATACATTTAGTTTTTTTAGCATTTAACATACGATTATTAACATCAAACCAACGAAGAATATGCGATAATGCACTATTCACATCGTCATAGTTCATTTTGTTTCTGTCAACCCTAAATATTAAAGAGGTTTAATCCGCGAAAAGTATAATATCACATAGGTTCTTCACATAAAAAGGTAGATCGTTAATATAAAGAAGAAATAAAAAGGGACCAAGAATGGATCCTTGTGGAACGCCCATCTTTAGAGGAGATCCAGGTGATTTTACATTATTTATACTAAGCTTTCTGGATTCTTTGGTTTAAATATGAGGCAATAAGGTCAAGGGCAGTATCCTGTATACCATATTGTTTCAGTTTTAACAACAGAGTTTCATGGTCTACGCAATCAAAGGCTTTGGATAAGTCACAAAACACTCCAATTGCGTTTTGTGACCTCTCCCATGCCTCATAAATGTGCTTTAGGAGTGCGGCACCCGCATCCGTAGTGGACCTGTCCTTTGGTGAAACCATATTGCTCACTATGGAAACAATTGTTAATATTTAAGAAAATTGTGAGCTAGTTAAATATTCTTTTTTCAAATATTTTACTTAAAAATAGCAAAACAGAAATCGGTCTTTAATTTTCAGGCTTAGATCTATCTCTACTTTTATAAAGCGGCACTATTTTGCTACATTAAATCAGGAAAAGTACCGGATTCTACACAATTGTTAAAAATTAAAGCAAGGTAAGGAGCAATATCAAGTATAATTGAATTAAAAACTTTTACAGACATGCCCCATAAATCACCAGTTTTCTTTAAATTAAGGCTCTTAAAAGTTTTGACAATTTCATCTGGTGACACATTCTTAAACACAAAATTTTGTGTACAACTATTTACATGGGTTTTTAGTATTAATTCTGCTTCCCAAGGAGATGATGGCAGTGAAAGTGTTACTTCAGTAGATATATCAGAAAAAAAATTGAAAAGTATTTGCCACTTCTAAATCTGAATTTAAGATTATATAATTAACTTTTAATTTAATAGGTTCACTGACAGCTCTAGATCTCCCAGTTACAGTAGTAACAGCATCCCATGTTGCTTTAATTTTATTATTGAAGTTCAAAATTTTTGCTCTTATATGCATAGACTTAGCCTGGACACATACCTTTTTAAATATTTTTGAAAAACTTCTAACTTTTAACAAGAACTCCGGATCTTGATTCCATTGCCTCATATTATATAATTCGTACAGTTTGTTTCTGCTTCGGTATATACCAACAGTTGCCCAGTCGCTAAAAGTTAACTTCGAGTTTTTATACATTTGTTTAGCTTTAAAAATGTTATCAAACTCTGTAGAGAGTAAATTAAAAACTTTACAATATAGCTGATTCGGATTTAATCCGGTAAATATATACCTAAAAAAATATTTCCTTCGAATGAATACGAAAATACTTTTGCCCCGACCTCATACAAACGTGACATGCAAAAAAGAAAATATAGCATTATACTTTACCACTAATATGCCAGTCTTTCCAATTGATCTCCTAGAAATATTAAGAAATATTAGACTTAAAGTCAACTTTATGTCAAATCATTACTTATTATTTTTCTTCCATAAAAATGAGTCTCTCTGTCGTCAAAGTTTGACTGTTAAGGTCATCGTACACCTCTCTCCTTCCTACCCACTCATGTGAGTTGCTCAGTAAGTATAAACATTGTATAATACCTACAAACTTCATAGTTCATACAAGTACGTCGTGCAACTCAGGACTAATCGGTGTTGATAACAAAAGTATTTTAACTAACGAGCTTAACTAGGTGTTATCGTTACT
Organism: Heliconius nattereri; assembly: GCA_013403645.1. NCBI lineage: Eukaryota > Metazoa > Arthropoda > Insecta > Lepidoptera > Nymphalidae > Heliconius > Heliconius nattereri. The sequence goes on from JAAIXI010000222.1 coordinate 10,624,968, forward strand.
TTTTTCTTATTTAGTGGTAAGGGGCTATTGGCTAATACGGACAGCAACGGCTAGAGCGGGTGAGGGCAACGGAATAACAATTATCGTTATCATCATGTATTTAAAGATAACGTTCGCCTGACTTATACTTAGCTGATTGATTGATTTAAGAATGTGTGCGGCAGGAGGCGATGCTGGCGTGGCTGCGGCGGCGCCTCGAGCTGGACGTGGCGGACAACGAGGTGCCCCACGCGCGCGCCCCCTCCGCCGCGCCCGCGCTTCTGCGCCTGCCCTGACCTGAAGCTGTTCTCAATTAGCCGTGGTGTGGGTCCCACCTATGTACATGACGGTCGCTCTATGTGTATTTATAATTAGCTCAATCAAATGTGGTGTAGGTAGTTTTCAAGGAAACAATAAAGATGTTTATTTTATCAGTAATAATTAAAATATACGAGCGCGGCGCCGCTTGGGCGGGTGGACGCGCGACGGCGCGGTGGACCGCAACAGGAAAATTTCTCGTAGATTAGCGCGACCTCGCCTCGCTCGCAGTACTCGCAACTTTTAGCTCCTACGAATATAACATACATTAATACAAATACACGTGCTGTGCTCGTTTGATATTACAAGAGGCATAATTATATAATTGTTATATATTGTTGTAAATATAGATACTTTTATATTTCCATCTTTACAAATGTAACACTGTCGACTAGCGACTAGTGAAGAGTACTGACTGTTGACTGGACGATCTAGCTTTTAATCAATCTTGTAATTATTAAAGTTGTAATTATTAATTATGAATGTTGAAACTTAAATGAAAGAAATATCAATAATAGTAATATAACTTAAGTAAGGTAAGCACAACACTAAAATATATAGATGCTACTTTAAAGTACCTCTCCTACTGCTCTCTAAATATGACGACATCGATCGTTAATATTTGTTAAAGAAATACGTTTTCTAAATGATCGATAACCAACGAGTGATTTACCACACTAACGAATCTTATGATAAGTATATTTTTATTTGTTCTAATTATTAAGGTTAGTAAATACCTGTAGTATAATGATGTAGAATATTATTCAGATTTTAAAATTTACTCGATGAATTTGTAAATATTAGGAGAAGGATGAAATGTAATAAAATAGAAATAAGTTACCTTTTACATTAAAACAAAACTTACAATATGAAATAGCGACTTTTATTTTATTAACAGACTTCTGTAAGTAAAGGAGGTTATCAATTCGACTGTATTTTTTTTATGTTACCTCATAACTTTGGACTGAACCGATTTTAATAATTTTTTTTATTTGAAAGGTAAAGCTTCCCGAGTGGTCCCTTTTTTTGGTCCTTGTCTGACAATGGTATCTATGAGAAAATCACTCAAGTCTTAAATTTGCATTAGGTATGTATTTTGATGATTCTTTTTTTTTTGAAAGAATCAAGGATAATTTGGTGAAAGTTTGGTTAAGTTCCGATTATGGAGTCAGGTCAAAATTGTTTATTTTTGGTAAATAGTTTATTATACTGTAATAGTTACAAGCAAAAACTGTTTAAATTGATATCAGAAATGAGATTCCTGATCGTTGCACTTCTTTTCAACCAACCTCAAAAAAGAGGATGTTCTCATTTTCAACCAACTTCAAAAAAGGGAGATTCCCAATTCGCCCGAATACTTTTTTGCACAAAAATAATACCTAATTAAATTAAGTTTTACATAGGACAACCACAACCACCACCATCACTCGTTCACACACACAGGCATCATTTTAAGATCTATTACTTAAAATCGTAAAATAAATTAATTTTTATTTTTAAGAAACACCGACTTCTAACAACGAACTAAAAAGTGAAAAATAATTTTACAAACATTTTATAATTTTGAAGTCTCTCAACTCCCAAATCCGAAACAGAAGTTAATTGACAAATGACAAGAACGAAAGGACACATTAATGTCTACCAAATAATTTCTCTGCTACTTATTCTTTATTACACGATGATAGTGGCGTGGCGCAGCGGCACAAGGGGGTGTCTGTGATGCGGCGGTTGTGGGTCCGATCCCCACTTCAGGAGATGTAATATTTATTTACATTTATATATTCGGTTCTTCGCTCTGGTGTCGAGGCAAAGAGCGGCGTTGTGTCGAGGCAAAGTGAGTAAGGGAGTGTCTTCACAGTAGGTCTCCTCTGCCCCGTCTGTGTTCTGGATACAGCGTGAAGCTGATTGACCCTTGATGGCAAAACAATTGATCTAGCTAGCGGCTTTAATAAAAAAATTGCCCCCCCTTTAAGATTCCCATTTTTCCGATTTTTTCCTGAACAAGTACTATCTATAGATGTTAGGTACCTAATTTCATAATTCTAGGTTAACCGGAAGTATCCCATTAATTTTGATCCCCTCTACAATGTAAAAATATGTGTTTTTTGCTCAATTAATTATTTTCGTTCGTATCTTTTCTTTCTAATATTAAGAATATCCTTTAGTCACGTTTACTTCTTTTGTCGGTTCATTTTAATAACTCACATTTTTTCTAATAATATGTCTCTACTTATTATTCTTTTTGATTATTTAAGCTTATATTTTCTTACTAATTCTGTTGAAAACTGAAAATAGTTTCTTGAATATATTAATAAATATTCTTATATTTCAAGCAGGCGTAGCCGCGTCCGGGTCCGGGTGAAGCCGCGGGCGGGCTACAAGCAATAAATAATTTTATACTTTCGTTTTTTTTAAAAATAGGGTACTACGATAATCCCGAAGAATTTTGTATGGACTGACCAAATTTACATGTTATTCTGAGAAAACGGGACATTGATACATCCCGGTGGCATGCTTTGGGACACCGGGACACACAAGCTACTCCCCCAGACCGTTAAGCCTACAGCTCTGACATTTTGCAGGAACCTTGTGGACATGGACACATTATCTGTTGCTCTTTATTTATGGCGTTCCGAGCGTGCCAATTCAGCACTAATCACTTCGCCAGTGTCACGTTGAATGGAAAACACACAAAGGAGAATGTACGGTAAAACAGATAATATAACGCAATAGGAGAATGCACGTTAAAAAGAGATCCAGCTAAGATACTGTGGACACATTATCTGTAATAGAACTAACAACTGTCATATGTCGATGTCAATGTCAATATCAAATGTCAAGTGTCAAGCGGAACGTTACATAGCCTAGTGCCTTTATTATTTATTTACATATTATTTTACGTTTGCAATAACAGCTTGTGGTTTTGTCGAGGTTTTCCTCATTGTTAATATCCTTTGACGTCGAATATCTAAATGTGACATGATGTTTCTAAAAATCTGCTACTGTGATGTAAACCATTAGATTATTATTTTGGTGTTACAATGTGAAATCAAATCAATAAATTAATATTAACACCAAGTTTTGTGAAAGTGTTCCGCTTTAAGTTGACTAAATGATGCGATGTATTAAAGTGTAATGCAATATGTTAGAAAGACAAGTGTGGATTTTAGTTTTGACTGCCACCGCCCTTTCGGCGAAGGAGGGCCCACGCTGCCCGCCCTCGATAGCGCCGGAGAGATGCCGAGAGGATGGAGCACCTCTAGACGAGTTCTTTTTTGTTATTAATGGTCAGTCCATTTCAAAAATTAAAAAAATCTTATACTAAATTGTAAACACATTCTAGGAAATGGAATGACTCATACAGTATATATTTCGTACTTCAGTAGTGCCAGTTATAAACCATACCACTATGTTAGCCCAGTTTGACACATTGTTACTCATGTTTTCAGATTAAAGATATCATAAAGTAAGCTGTATGTAATTATATTTGTAGAGCAACATATTATTATAGGCTATTTTAATGCAATAAAAAGTTATATCAATAAAAGTATGTTGTTAATAGAGTTATTTTATACAACTGTTTTATTGAATTGGCTCATTGTTTAGTTTCAATGTTGTAAATTATTATTTGTGTAGGATTATACAATCTAGGATTTGGATTCCCCAATGTAAATTAACACCTTTTCAAATAATCACATGTGGCTTGGCATACATACCAGCACCATAGTGCTTGCAATTCCTTAATAATATATAAAGATTTATTTCAAATAAATTCCCAAATCGGGCTATCCATCTGTCAAGACTATTTGACTTGAAGTAGTGTTGGGGTATCAAACTGAAATTAATATCAGATTTCACGTTTACATTACACAGAAATTAAGCTTGTATGTAATACAACAATTATGTATAGTTTTTGCTTTATCAAAATCCATAGTGTGCTTCCCATAGACCTAATAGGAATCTCGTAGGAATTTTGAACGAAGTAAGATTTTGCAATACAAATAAAGGAAAAATCCAAAAAAAAAGATTTATACATAATTCATAGAGAAAATCAATACAAACTCTTTATAGTTAATTTCATACAAAATTAGTGCATATGCCCACAAATTTAAATTTGCTAACTTTATTCACCACATCATCAAAACCTATAAGGTAACCTAATTACAATCCTGAAATTAGCACAGTGCCCTCTGCTTAGCCATTTTTTTTTCTTATATCCACTTAAATAAACATTCATACATTTCAAGCAGTAATTAAAATATTTATAATGTTTGCTTTTAATCTTTGTAAATAGTAAAAGAATGAGTTTATCATTCATAGATATGTAGGTTACGAATACAGGTAAAGCTAATAATTTCTATAACATATTTAAGGTGAACGAATGACCATCTTATACAAGGCAAAGTATTTACATATCACCTGCCCCGCAAACATAACCCTCGAGAATGAGGAGATGCCGCGCTTCAGGACCGCAGTGGAGGTTCCGCTGGTGAAACTGACGGCGTGTCCGCCCCCCTCCGTCCCCTACGCTGACGCCCTCCGCGCACTCAACGTCACCCCTGGGACCACCCTAGAGCTGGCGCAAACGCCGCCCGCGCCTCCCCTGCGCGCCGAGCACCTGCGCGGGCTGCGTGTGACCGCGCTCACGCTGTCCGGCGCCGTGCCGCTCGCGCCCGCTGCCGCGCTGCTGCAGGCGCTGCCCGCGCTGCGCGACCTGCGCCTCTCTGACGTGGAGCTACCACCAGACGCCGCCGCGCACCTGCCGCATGGTCTGCGCGCGCTGTCGCTGCAGCGCGCTGGCCTGACCGCGGGGTTGCCAGCCACCGCGCTGGCGCGCGCGCCCTCGCTGCGCCGCCTTACCGTGCGCGACCCCGTGCTGGCCACCTTGGATCTGTCGTCGGCGCCGGCGCTGGCGGACGCCACCGTCGAGGCGCCGCTCACCGAGCTGGTGCTGGGCCCCGCGCTGGCCAACCTGTCGCTAGCGGGCGCGCGGCGCGTGGCGTTGTCGGGCGCGTGCGGAGCGCTGCGGCGGCTGGCGGTGGAGCGCGCGGCGCTGCCCGATGCGCGTTGGCTGGCCGGCTGTGCGGGGCTGCAGGCGCTGGCGGTGCGGCGCTGTGCGCTGTCGGAGCTGCCGACGCAGTGGCTGGAGGACGCGCCGGCGCTGCTCTCGCTGGATCTCTCTGATAACAACCTGGAGGTCCTGCCCGGGTGAGTGTGCGAAAAGAGCAAACAAACTTCTCTTCATTCTCTGAATCTTTATTCCATTGGCCCTAGCGATAGATGGCATTAGTTTCCATACAATTATTTTTTCAATTCAAAGTACTGGAGTGCCACCCACATGATGTCACCGTAAGATTATAAAAACCGTTAGTTACTATCGAAAAATTGTAATTGTAAATGTATAGTAAAGCAGAAGAGTTTGTTTGTTTAAACGCTAAGATCTCTGGAACTACTGGTCGGATTTCTTTCTTTTTTGTTTTATTTGAAAGCTACATTCGTCAGGAGTGCTATAGGATACATAACATTACGGGCTAATTATTAGTCTTAAATAATGAAATAACCTTTAATAATTAGGAACGCTATCATATTAATTTAAGCGCATCAGTATCATTAGTTCTAAAATAAAGTTGGCGACACCCTATATCTATCTCTCATAAATCAGTTAGAACTTTGTTACAAAAAATAATTGAAAATTGCAAGGTGATATTTGAACCAGGAATAGAGTGTCCTTAACACTAGGTCCCTATGCCTACCCTGCTGTGTGCGGGAAACAGCGTGAAGCTGATTTTATTTTTTTAAATAATTTTGGATATTTCGTTGACAGTGAGATGATCAGCTTGGCGAAGCAGCTCGAAAACTTGAATCTGTCCAACAACCGCCTGCGGCGCCAGGCCGTGGAGGTGGCGGCCGCACTGCCACACCTCACTGACTTGGCGCTCGCCCGCAACCCTCTCGGCGACCTATGCGGGGGCGGCGCGAGTGTGCAGTCCAACGGTCAGCTAATCATCCTTAAATAAGTCACTCGTATCTCAACAGACAGTTGCGTTCGGTCTCGCCGGGCATATGGAAATACAAGAGAAGTTGGATTAGACAGTGTCCGGAAATTCTGATGCATTGGTTAATTAATTTTGATCAAATGAAGGACAAATTTTTGACAATAGTGTCATCGCCCGCAGGCCAGTCCCCGCTGTGGAACGCGCGCGCGCTGCAGCGCCTGAGCCTGGCGCGCACCGGCGCTACGCGAGTGTGTCGCGACTGGCGCGCTCTGCGCGCACTGCGGGCGCTGGACCTGCGCGACAACGACGTGGCGCGCCTCGACGCCGCTGACCTGCAGTGGGCGCGCGCCGTGTCCGCCAGCGTGGACCTGCGCCGCAATCCGCTGCGGACCGTGTATTACGCGCGCGCCGACTACGAGGCCGCGCTGGTCGCGCCCGCACGCGCGCCTGTCGCGCCCGTCACGCTGCTCGTGGACGCGCGCCTGCGCTGCGATTGCGGCGAGTACTGGTACGCGCGCGCCGTGCGGGACGCGCCGCAGCATGCGGCCGCGCTAAGCATGGCGCGATGCGAGGGGGGAGGGACGCTGGCGGCGCGCGATCCACGCTCGCTGCTGTGCGCGGCCCCGACGGGCGCGTGCCCGCGCGGGTGTTTGTGCGGCGCCAACGACCTGGCGGAGCTGCGTTGCGAAGGCGGCGCGCTCCGGGTGGTGCCGGCGGCACCGGCGCTGCCGCTGCCGCGCGCGATGCTGCTGGCGCGCAACAACATAACGCACATCGCCCCCGAGGATATCACGCCGCTACTTGAGGTAATTCCTTTTACTTCAGAAACTTACGATATACATCACTCTCCATATTTTTAAAAAGTAGTTGTGGTTAATTAACTAAAGCTAGTTATTTATGATATTTCTAAAACGAAATAAATTAATGTTTATTGAAAATGCAATATTTCGGCAGTCATGGCCAACACGAATTAAAGGAAAGTACCCGGTCCCTCCTCGCCCTACGACCACGCTTGTGGGTGTCCGGCGTCGCGTTAAATATATATTTTTTTTGTAAAATGCATCATAATATATTTCTAGATACTCGACCTGACTGACAACCAGATAGTGGACATAGACGTGGAGACGGCGAGTGCGCTGGCGGCCGCGCCCCGCCTCGAGCTGCGGCTCGCCGGGAACCCCCTGCGCTGCGACTGCGCCGCGCTGCCCACGCTGCGCCTACTGGCTGCACGGGCCTCTCCCGCCACCAGCGACGCGCGCTGCGCGGCCGGCGAGCCACTGCGCGCCGCCGCTGCGCGCCTTCAGGCAGCCTGCGCCCCGCCGCTGTGGCCGCTCGCGCTCGCCGCGCTCGTGCTGTGCGCCGTCAGCGCGGGCGCAGCCGCCGCGCTCGGCCGCCGCACCGCGCGCCGTCGCGTCAAGCGCTTCTTATTTGAACGCGGCCTCTGCGTGCGCTGGCTGCTACGGGGAGATGAGCGCCGCGAAGACGCGCACTGTGACCGCGACGTGTTCGTGTCGTACGCACAGGGAGACGCGGGCGCGGCAGCGGCGCTGGCGGCGCGCCTCGAGCGCGGAGGTCGGCGCGCGCTTCTGCATGAGCGCGACTGGACGCCGGGCGAGCTCATCCCGGCGCAGATCGCTGCCTCGGTGCGGCGCTCGCGGCGAACGCTGGTGCTGCTGTCGGAGCACTTCTTGGCCTCGTCGTGGGCACGCGCAGAGCTGCGCGAGGCGTACGGCGCGGCGCTGGCTGCGCGGCGCCCGCGCCTGTTGCTGGTGCTGCTGCCAGGCCTGGAGCCCGCGCGCGCCGCCGCCGCCGACGCGCACCTGCGCGCCTACATCGCCCGCGTCACCTACCTGCGCTGGGACGACCCGCGCTTTTGGCAGCGTCTAGAGCGCGCGCTGCCGCCGCCGCTGCAGGTCCCGCTGGCCCCCGCTCCTGCACCCGTAGCCCCCATTGCAGCCTGATAGGGTGAGGGGGGGTGTTGAAGGCGCAAAAGATCTTGAAATTCAAATGATGTACTTTATGAATACGCATACGACGAGTGTAAAAACTACAGGGTAAAATAATCGTGTACTGTGTAATGTTCAATTTACAAATGTTTTACTAAACTAAATTAAAATAGACGTTTTTTACAAAATCAGATAATAACAATGCACTTTATAGAGAATGTATCATAGACAGATATCAGTTATGCAAAATTATCAACATACATACAGGAGGCCTTATGTACAGTGGCACGCTCGCAATGCTTCTAGAATTCGGCTGATTTATGTATCCCGAACACTGCAGGGTAGGCAGAGTGAACCTAGTGTTAAGACACTCCGTTCCCCACTTTCCGCCGAATTTTCGAGGCATTGTGTGTTGAGCGGCGGAACTAAACGTCGCGCTTTGTTATAAAATCATCATACATATTTTTTCCTCAACACAAAACAACTCAAATATTATTATTGAAAAATGTAGTTTTTAGTATTATATATTTCTTATTTTGAAAGTTTATTTTTAGGTATATAAATTTAAAAATCCAGTATTTTACAAACAAAAATAATATTAAATTTCAATCTTATATTATTTAAGTATTCTTTTTAAGTTTTATTTTCTTCAAGAATTTTTTATTGTCTAAATACGTAATAATAAATGTTAAATGAATTATTTCCAATGAACGCCTTGTAAATAAAAAAGATTTTCTTTTAATAAATAATAATTGTAAATTGAAGTATAGGATATAAGTAAGTCATATACTCAACTGTACTGTGAAGTGTAACATACTCGAATGTGTCAAATTAATAATTGTAAGAGTAATACAAATGATCTGTGTATATCTACGGTATATACTTAATTATTACAAAATATATTTTTTCAATTCGAATGTTATAATTAGCTTATAACTTAAAGAAGTAAATATTTAATTTTACAATTTAATTGTCAATCTGCCAAGTCAACCTCCCTGCTACCTGCTTGTTCGTTAGTTTCGAATAATTTTGGTTAGGGATATTAGATTATTTAATGAAGACTCTGTTGACTGTATACGACAGAATCCACTGAACCTTGACAGATTGTAATATTTGTTGTTTATCTTTCTCTTGTACCAAAAGTGCGAAGAAGTTTTGATAATAAAGCCACATTTCTTACCATATCCAAATTACATTGGATTCGGTTACGGAAAGTTTGTTTTTATTTTAGATATCCGTTTCCGTGTTGTGGGGTTGCATAGCATCCCAATTCATATTGCTGTTGAAAATTGTCCCTATTGAGGCTAAATTATATCAAATATTAGAAATAATGCCCATAGAGGTTATATAAGGATGACTCTAATTACTGGCGGGCACCTTTATGGGCTGTCAACGGCGACCCAAAAGAAAAGGATCGCTAACGTCACTCTGCCCGATGAATTCTTTAGAATCGAATATTGTTATTACACTGCTAGATAATTCCCTTTAGTTGTTTAATAATTATTTGAAGCCTTGTTTTAATTCTCTTGTATAGGTATTTAAATAAAAAACGTTTTTGTTTTATTTTTAATCACCAACACAGCGTTAGTGCAACAATTAAAAACAAAATGTCGCCGCAATTATAGACGATGACAAGCAAATTTTACATCTACAGTATTATTTTAAAATCTTTAAGAAACTAAGTAAATACACTTTAAGTTCACCCACAACACAAGTTAAATCTTATAAAGTTACCAGAGTTCATAAAACCAGAGTAAAATTATTTAACTGCATACTGTAATAAATAGAATTAATTTATTGTATCTGGTTAGTGTACTCGTATATTTTTAACAATATAATTTCATTTCAAGAAAGATTATATACAAAAATAATCGATAAAATACTTCATTAAAACACTAAAAAAATTATATTTATAAGTAAACCCACTCGCGGCTTCGCCCGCTGTAACTATTGAATTATTCATATAAAGCACTTAAGATAATGTGAAAATTAATTAAACCCTACTGCAACCCGCATTTTCGTAGTTCCAATAAAGGATTTTCCAATTGTTTAAAATAAACACAAATAAATAACACAAACAATAGAAAACTTAAACGAAACAAATTATAAACAACAGACTACCTAATATTCTCTTACCCAAAAATACTTCAACGAAAGATGTAACCAACTGTCGCGTGGAAATACATTATAATTATTGGATAACTCCAAAAAATACGTGCAATCTCTTCTAAATTTACTTTGCCAGGTGCAGAATCAAAGCATTCTCTCGGCCATCTCCGTAGTAGCTCCGAATGACATCAAGGCGTTGGTTCTCTGACCGTGGTCTCAGGCGAAAACCTGCTTTAGAGCAGACACATGAAAGGGGATGCGGGAGGGAATTGGAATTGGACCCTCGGTTTCCTGAGGGAGGCCTAGATTAAACGACCAAGGTGATTGCTCATGAGTCGGATTTGGAGGAGGATAGAAAGTCCCTCAGAAGAAGACGTCTGAACTCTGGCGGGTATGCGGAGTGCTCCTCCTTAGGTGCAGGTGACCCGATACATCAGCACAACGGCATACGTTAGACGCGAGACGACCAATGTGTAGCTCTAGGGTTTCTATTTTCAGGTTGCGGTGAGTGGCGCGTGGTGTTCACGTAGTATGGTGCCAGCGTCACTCGCCGGAGGTTGAGGTTCTGTACTACCTGCAGGATTCGTCGTTGAGTAAAACTCGCTAGGGCATTGTGACGTCATCAGTGTATAGTCCGTAGAGAGCAGGTGACAAAATTCTGAATGGGACAACGGCAGCGATCGGGTCGCTGCTAGACCTCGCACTCTCAACTCTTACGCAAAATGTCCTGTCACTTATAAAGCAGAGCGACAAAGAAATGCGCGACGTGCTGGGGGGTGCCGGCTCTGAGCACTTTATGAAGTAAGCCCGGGTACCAGACGCGGTCGAATACGCGTGCTACGTCAAGGAAGACTGCTATTGCACACTCACACTATTTCTCGGTTGATCACTGTTGTGGCGTAGTTTACCCAGAGTGGTGTACCCGCTCGCCAAACTACTCTCTTCGTGGGTAGATGTGCGACTGGAGAAGTGATAGGAATAACTTCTCGAACAGCTTGGCGACCGTACTGAGGAGGATTATAGATCGGTATCCCTCAGCAGAATAATGAGCAGGCCCTCCTTCCATGCTCCACTTCTAAAAGCAAAATGTTGCGGGACACAGGGGGGCGTGATGGGCAGCGAACCGTTACACAGCAAGGATTTTTTAGTACCATAATTTTAAATCTGTGCTACTAAGAAATTATAAACAAAGCCTACCTACTAATAACTACTACAAAAAATATGAAACCAAATATATCGCGCTGAAATAATACATTTAACTCCAATTATCCAATACGTGCAAACGCATCTACATCTTCTTTGCTATAGAGGCAGGCGGGCGCTGCGGACGCGCTATAAGCAAAACGTCGCGGGATGCCGAGAGACGCATGGCGAGTGGCGAGCCGTTTCGCAGCAAGGATTTTTTGATATTGTAACAACTTCTAAAGTACTTATTAAAATGAAAAACAGTAAAAGACAGTTTTGATCTACATTACATGGCAAACGTCACTAGTATACTTATTTATATGCTGAGAGTAAGGGATAAGTGAAATTTGACTCGATACAGCTGATGTGTGAACGGCGTGATGTTTTAACAATTAAATGCGTTTTTGTCTAAAACTATTCACAATTTCAAAATAGTGTAAAAAGCAAATTTTATCTTCGTTTAACGTAGAAAATTAATAAAGTATTTTAAAGGATAAGGATTAATACCATTATGGAAAAATATCCCTCACAATAAAAAATATATTGAACTTACTATTTCTAGACAGAAATATGATCACTACACGCTATTCTTAAAAGAAACGATATGCAGACTTTTTGTAGATCTTATTAAGAGGAACAATACTCCAGTACATTATTTTCATGTAGTACTTACCATTAATGCGCGCAGCGCATGCGCGAAAGTGTCTCAACGGGTAGGACTTTATACACATTTATCGTATTTATGTTAATTTACATGAGAATGTACAAATAATAAACTATATATAAACCTTCCCTGAGAAATACTCGACCTAATGGTGAAAACCGCACCAAGATCCATTGGGTGATTTAGAAGAAGAAGAGTTAGAAACAACAGACAGACACGAACTGCGACTTTGTTCTATGAGATATAGGATAGGATAGGATAATAATATTTTTAGGTTATTCTTATTTAAAAAATATATCGAAAAAACGTGAGCGGTCACTTAGATCTCAGGGACTTCAAAAGATTTTTTTTTATTGAGCTCATCATGCAATCAGTCCGAAGACTATGAGCAGATTAGTTGAAAGATGGTGGCGGGTGATGCTTGCATCGCATTAGATAAAGCTTCGCATAGAGAGTTTAACTACTGTGGCGCTTGCAAAATGTAGCGTCTCTATAGCCGGCTTGTCATGTTCTGGCTGATTAATTGGCTAGCCAGTGGATTTGGGTGTTTGAACAATCTGGTTTTATATTTAGAAGATAAAAATTTTATTTCATTCTTCACTGTATGAATAGCTAAGTGTTCGTGGACTTTATTGATTTTTATAAACCAGTGTAAGTTGGCTATTTTTTTGAGAATATTATTTTGAGCTCTTTGTATCATCTGTATACTACTATCACAAGCAGAGCCCTACAGTTGTATACCGTACGACCAGATGGGTTTTAGTACAGTTTTATAAATCAATAGTTTATTGTCCAGAGAAACAAATAATTTCTTTTAAAATTATTATTATACAACTAGTTTTATAATTGAAAATTCATAATAATTTTGGTTATTTGTTTTTATAGTAAGTATTAGAGATGCGCCGAATGGTAGTTTGACCGAATACCGAATACTATTCGGTTTCAACTTTACCGAACCGAATATTCGGCCGAATTATTCGGTTTACGTATTCTTGGTTATTTTGTCACGTAAGCAGGTTTACCATGTAGGCTACCTGTCATCGCCGGCTAGATAACGAGCGAGCCGTACCTCACCGCCTCCCGAAACTACGAAATTTTAAAAATTATCCAAATGTACTAGAAACTACCTATCAACATTGCTAGATCCTCTATTACGAATGAGATTTTCTGCTCTAGAAAATTGTAAGCTGCGACTATGACAAACAGGGAAGGACTTCTACAATATATTACATTTTTTAAAAGGAATCTCATGTGGCGTTTTGGAACTTCCATGTTGTACTTCCATGTCGATATGACTTGGGTACCTTCAAAAAGACTCCTTACATCCACCTTAAAAGCCGACAACGCACTCCTCCTAATAAAAGTATATACTCCTGGTAATAGTATGTATAAACGACTATTTTCGAAAACAAGGAACTTATATGAAGAAAAATGCAACAGACTGGAAAGGGACGGAAGCTTTGTATTCAGCACCATAATTTATCATTAATTAATTATATATAGAAAAGAATAGAATATACTTTATTGCACACATTTAAGAAATATATAGAAAGAACAACGTAAATAAAAATGAAAGGAAAACACGTATGCCAAGGCGGTCTTATTGCTTTAAGCAAACTCTACCAGACAACCTTTGAAACATAACGGATAAATTGTAATGAGCAGAATGGAACAACGTCTCAGTGCAAATTTTATTAAATGTAATTAAATATTATATAATAAAACAAGTCAATAATATAAAATAAACTTACATCGAATATATTTAATGTTTATATACTTACACATTTAGACGATTTTTGCATTTGCGTCAAAGATTCCCAGGGCACGCTGCTCTGTAGTCATG